>JAJTUV010002917.1:0-118756 GCA_021653895.1 Mastomys natalensis
AATCAAATATATGATTCAGAGCTAGGATCTCCAAATAAAAAACAACATGTAGAAACTGTCTTTTCCATGTGGGTCATCTTACTTGGTATAATTTCCAGTTCTATCATTAACCCCAAAATTTACTTATTTTATTTTTTTACAGCTGAATCTAATTTAATTATCCATTCATCAGTTGAAGGACCTACAGGTTATTTCCATTTCCTGTGATTGTGACAATAGCAGCAATGAATGTGGCCTGGCAGATATCTCTGTCATAGGATATTGAGTCCTTTGGGTATATTCCAATGAGTATATATACTATATTATATCTGGGACAAATGATAGACCTAACATTTGGGTTTTTTGACTATTTTCTATGCTGATATCCATAGTGGCTACAACAATTTATAATCCCCAACAGAGAGAGGATCCCTCTCCCCACATCCTTCTAACATCTATTGTCAGCTATTTTCTTGGTCTTAGCCATTCTGAATTGGATAAACATGAAATGTTAAAAAAGTTTAATTTGCAATTTTCTGACTGCTAAGCATATTAAACACTTCTAAAGACATTTCTTATTTATTATTTTAAGAAATCTCTGTTCAGGACTGTGGTTCATTTTTTGTTCATTTGTTTTCTTGGTTGTTCTCTGTTAAGGTTATTATTATTATTATTGATATTATTCTTCTATCAGATGAATGGCTGTCAGAATCTTTCCAACTCTGTGTGCTTCTTCTTTACTCAGTTGATTGTTTCGATTGCTCTACAGAAACCTGTTAGTTTTACGAGGTTCTATTTGTCAATTGTACTTAATTATTGAGTAAATGGAGTCCTATTTAGAAAATAATTTCCTGTACCTATCTCTTGCGTGTTCTCTTCAGGAAATTCGACATCATTTCACACTGAGGTCTTTGATCCATTTGTCGTTGATATTGTACAGGGTAATGGGTCTAATATTTTTTTACAGGTGGAGATCCTGTTTCTCAACAACATTTATGATGCCATCCTCTGTATACTTTTGTGTAATGACCCATGTTTGGGGGCCACTATGTCCCGGCCCGAGCTCCTGCTCCGGTTGGCGGGTCAGGGTCTAGCAAGAGAGAGAGATGGGGATGGAGGGGCAAGAGACGCAACGAATGGAGACAAAACAGAGGGTCTGATCAAGTCTCGTTTATTGAAAGGAAATCCTGGCTGTTTCTACACTTTACCACGTGCCTTGCCCTCGTGGACAAGCAGGGGAACACAGCTGCAAGCACTATGCCAAGTGCCTTGCATCGTGAATACCATGTTTCACCTTTCAGCATGGATACCATATGTGCCTTGCAGCTGGGGGCACTAAACAGCAAAACAAGATATGTGAGAAAAACAAGATGTTTATCAGAGTGTGCTCAGCTGTTGTGGCTGTTGAAAACAAGTCTCTTGTCAGGGTATATGACCTGAGATGGATGCAAAGATGATAGCCACTTTCTGCTAGGAGTCAGCTCCCAACACTTTTGGTATCTTCATCAAATATGAGATGGCTATAATAAAATGTGGTTTATATTTGGCTCTTCTGTTTTGTGCCATTGATCTACATGCCAGTTTTTATATCAATGTCATTCTGGTTTTATAACTATGGTTCAGTCATATAAGTTAAAATAAGATATCATGGTTCATTATGCTCAGGATTGCCTTGACTATCCAGGGTATTTGTGCTTCCATGAATTGTAGAAGTTTTTCCCATTTGTATTACCAATGTCATAGGGATTTTGATTGTGATTGGCTTTGAATCTTTTGTTAGAACTGTCATTTGATTTTATTTTTAAAATTTCATGCTTCTTTCATACAATGCATCCTGAGTGCAGCCTTTCTCTCACATCCTCCCAGTCCCCCTGCCACCTCCCCTCTCCCCCAGATTCTACTCTTCTTACATTTCTGTTCAGAAAGGAGCAGACCTCCCAGTGATATTTTGTGCACAGTACTTATACATGATGTTAATTTCACAGTATTAATTCTGCCAATTTATGTGCATGGGAGGTCTTTTAATCTTGTAGTATTATTCTTCAATCTCTTTCAGAGATGTAAAATCTTTATAGTTGAAATGTCTCTCATCTCCTTAGTTGGGTTCAGTCCTAGATACTGTATTATGTTTATTTATTTATTTATTTAGACTATTGTGAATATTTCCATGATCACGTTATACACATGTTTATTAGTGGTATGTACAAAAGCTCCTTATTTTTGTAAGTTTGATTTTGTATCCTGCTACTTTTCTGAAAGTGTTGATAATTTCTAGATGTTTTGTGGTGGGATTTTTAATTCTCAAGGGTTTGTGTGTGTGTGTGTGTGTGTGTGTGTGTGTGTGTGTGTGACAGGTTTTCTTTGTGTAGCCTTGGCTGTCCTGGAACTCACTGTGTCGATCAGGCTGTCTGGATCTCAGAGATCTGCCTGTTTCTGCCTCCTGAACACGGGGATTAAAGGTGTGCTATACAATGCCCAGCTTAGTTTCTTATGCATAATATATCTGCAGACAGGGATGGTTTGATTTGTATTTGGATTCATTTAATGACATTTATCTCCTGTCTTATTCTCCCAGTTAGTATTTCAAGAACTACATTGAAAAGCAGTAGTATTTTTTTTAAATCTCTATTAGTTCATATAATTATTTAGTGATTCTTTTGCTGTTGATTTTGAGCTTTATTACATCACGGTAAGGTAGGCTACATAAAGTATTTTAAATTTTTCTTTGTTTGTTAAGATTCATTTTATGTCCCAGTATGTGGTGTATTTTAAAGAAACTTCCATGGGCTGCTGTATATTTTTGGTGTTTGGGCAGAATATTCTGCAGGTTTCTGTTAGGGTCATTTGATATATAATATCATTTAATTCTAACATTATTTTTGTCTAGATGACCTGTCTATTGGAGAAAGTGGCATTGAAATCACCTATTATTATAGAGCTGGGGATTAATCTGTGTCTCGAACTCCAGCAGTTGCATTTTAAAAATGAACTGTGTTGGTGAGTATATGTTTAGGACTGTAATGTCTTCTTTGTTAATTGTTTTCTTGATCAGAATGAAATGAATTTCTTCATCTCTTCTCATAAGTCTCACCTTGAATTCTATTTTTTTTTCATTTTTTCATTGGATATTTTATTTACATTTCAGATGTCATCCCCTTTCCCCATGTTCCCCCCTAGTAACCCCCTATCCACCCCCCTTATCCTTTTTTCTTTCATACGATTTTAATTACATGCAAGTATTAAGGTCAGTTCTAGGTTGTGTGATAGCAATACAATAGATGCAAATAGTCAAGGAACAAACAAGACAATTAACACAAATAGTCAAAGAACAAGCACGGTAATAAACAAAATTCCATGAACATTCCAATGATCACTGTTTCTAAGGGCTTATCAGGATGACCAAAATATCTGAGCTTACTTCCCCGTCCTAGCCCAACGTCATTTTCAGTCTGAAGCTTACTTCTTTGTTCTAGACTAACATTTAGATTCCTACCTGAAAATTACTTCTTTGTTCTAGCCTAATGTCAGATTCCTGCCTGAAACCTACTTCCTTGTCCTTGGTCAATGTCAGATTCCTGCCAAGCAGGCCATTTCCTTGTCCTTGGCCCATGTCAGATTCTTGCCAAGCATCCCAAAGGCTCTCTACTTCTCCCGCTTATTTATTTCATCAACAAGACTGAACCTGTCTTAGGTCAGCCTTCCTTACCCTTCATGGAATATACATTATCAAAAGCAATGTACTTCTGTCTTATGTTGGTAAGGCTCTCTGCAGAATCTTACCTGTTCTTGGCTTGCCAGCCTATTAATTTAATAACTCTGTCTGGGGTCCATTTTCAGGTTCAAGCCATGTACTTTGGCTGCCAACATGTTGATGTTGTTGAAGACAACCTTTAACACGATGGGCAGGAATAAAAGTATCCCCAGGAAAAAAAGGGCTAGCATGATCAAGCTATATATGCCATTCTTGATGCATTGACCAAAATAGAAATACTGACCTCAGGCCACAGAAATTTTATCAGCAGTATCTACCACAACAACACTCAGCAGAGCAGCATTCTTTAAATTCATAAGCTCACTATATAACGTTAAAACACCAGAGAGGTGTTAGAATTATGCCACATACACTGCAAGTGTCTTTAAACATTTTCCTAATTATAGTGACTATCACTGTAAATTTAGAACTAATATGAATCCCATGGTATTTGGGATGACACTCAAAATGGCTCCTTACCTTAAATTCTGAATCTCCTTCCAATAATTCAATAGGATAAAGAGCATCAATCCGTACTTCCAAATGCTATCTAAATCCTCTTGTATATTCAACTCATTAGTAACATTTTTTTTTTTGCTAAATGATTAATAAAAGTAGCTATCTAAACTTCTCGTGTCACAGCAATTGCAGAAGCAGTGGTGCTAGCAATTAATGTAATTAAAGCTGTTACACCAGTAATAATCAACCCACTACTTTCTTGCTTCTGCTAAAGCCTGACTCATTTCTTCCAGTACTTGCAAGCTTTTTTTTTTTAGAATACCAAGGTTCTGTGATACTCAGGCAATAAAACAAAAGCTGGTTGATAGACTTCTGTAACTGACATGCTGGATTTCAAAACACTACACAATTAGAAAGTGTACAATCAATGCAGCTTACATTAAATACTGTAGAAGAAACAAAAGTAATTTTAACTTGGCAATGAAAAGAAAAATATGGAATGCTTCATGAATTTGTGTGTCATCCTTGTGCAGGGGCCATGCTAATCTTCTCTGTATCATTCCAATTTTAGTATATGTGCTAGTGAAGTGAGCACGAATTCTATTTTTTCAAATATTAGGATAGCATTGCCTGCCTTTTTTTTTGTCTCATTTTCTTTAAATAGTTTTCTCCCCATGGTTTCCCTCATTTCTACTTTGTTTTACTTTAATCCATTCAATTACCTTATTTCTTTTGATTATGGAGGTGATATCATTAATATTTAAAGTTAATATTGAAAGATAAATGTTGATTGCTGTCATTTTGGGTTTTTAAAAAATGTTTATTTTCTTAGTTTTCATTTTCTGTTTCAATAATTGTAGCTTCATTTTTTTGTTTCCTATAATCTTTTAATTATGCTTATGCCATAGTATATTACTATTAGTTATGTCCTGCACAGGGGTTGATTTCTTCTTCAATGGTTTATGTTCCTGAATGAAACACACACACACACATACACAAACAAACACACACACAGCCTTTATATTTTAATATGTCCTAATCAGCACAATAGTTGGGCAAATGCCTAACCTCTGTACTGCTAGAACCTACCTCTCACTGATAATTCTGAGTTACTACTTACTAATTTTTATATTCCATCTTGGCCTCTCTACCTATTTGTGCAGCCCTGTGGTCCTGCTTTCTTGTCTCAGAGCCCAGGGTACTCTCCTTGCTTTTTTACCCCATGGTGGCCTCTGTGTCTCTCCTCTCTACATCCACACTCTCCTAAAGCATGGTGGATCTCCTCTTTCTCTTTCTCTTCCTGATCCCAAGCTTGGGAATCCTAAAATCCCTCCTTTGTCTGTTCTCCCCAACTATTGCCTGCTGTCACCTTTATTTACCAAAATGGAGCAGGTTCCCAGAAGCTATGTGCAGACTCTCACATGTAATCAATTTTTTGGGGGGGCATAATTAACATTCATAATACATGTGTTATATTTATGTCTCTCAGTACTCCAAGCATTGCTTCCAGTATTCTCTGCAAATCTGATATGATCAACATTAATTCTTTTAACCAGTTTAGATCATGAAAAGTTTTTCTAGGTAAAATAGACTGGCTTGGCATCTGTTGTCCTTAATAATTTTGTAGTACATCAATTCAGGCTTTTTGAGAACTTAAAATTCCCATTGAGAGTCAGTTGTTGGGCAGTGGGCTGTGAGAGGCAGCTGGGTACCTTGTTGAACAGGCTTTGAAACCGGGAGACCCTCAGGATGGTAGGAGTTTGGCCTCACTCCTGGCCTCCTGGCTCCTTTCACATAGCTGCAGCCCCCCAACAGAGAGGTTTGTGGCCCTCAGTCACATAGGACCATGCTCCTATTAAGCCCCTCCATAGGTAGAGGGCGTGACTACAGGCCACAGAGCCTCAAGACAGATCTCCATATTAATGAGATACCTAAAGGCCAGAGGATGTAGCCAATTAAGCATTCCTTCCTAGACCTCCTCCTTGCAAAAAGGTATTAACCTCAGGCCCTCCCTGAGAACATGGGTATAGCTTCATCCACTTTCCACCATGACATAAACATTTTATGACCATGGACTATCTCTCTTCTATGGGGACCTGCCATGGGGAACCATTGGAGAAGGTCTTCAACTAAAGAGCTGCCTTCTAATCTCCCACCTATGACCTCTTTACCTTACAGCAACAGAGGCCCAGCCAAGCAAGTCTCTGTGACCAAGAGTCTTATCCCCATGGGCGCAGCCAGAACTTTTCCCCCTCTCTCCCACTTCAGTTACCACTGGTCTAGCCTGTATGCCCCCCCCTCCACCCTTCTGCGGCCTCTCAGTGGCTCCTGAGAGCACAAGGGCATGAGAACCAATTGTTCCCAACACCTTGTCCCAGGGACCCCCCAACCCAAGAGCTCTTTCCCCCTGCATGACTTCAGACTTTGTTCTGTCCATCCCCTGGAGTGAAGTCCCACAGCTTCTCACAGCCCAGTGTCTGCCCAGCCCAGCATGGAGTGAACACAGTCAACTCCCATACCACTGCCTCTCTGAGTCATGGCACTAGCCCCTTGGAGGCAGCAGACATGGGACCCACAACTCAATCCACAGACCCATGCCCAACTGCATGCTACAGCCCAACAGTCAGTTGGTATTGTTATGTGTTTGCTTTTATGTGTGACTTGTAGACTTTTGAAGATTTGTTACCCTTTGTTATTTGTGTTTAGTATTTTAACTATAATAGATGTCTTAGTCAGGGTTTCTATTCCTGCACAAACATGACCAAGAAGTAAGTTGGGGAGAAAAGGGATTATTCACTTATACTTTCCACTTGCTGTTCATCATCAAAGAAAGTCAAGACTGGAGCTTACACAGGTCAGGAACCTGGAGGCAGGAGCTGATGCAAAGGCCATGGAGGGGTGCTGCTTACTGGCTTGCTTCCCCTGGCTTGCTCAGCTTGCCTTCTTATAAACCCAGGACTACCAGCCCAGGGATAGCACCACCCACAATGACTGGGCCCTGCACCCTTGATCACTAATTGAGAAAATGCCTTACTGCTGGATCTCATGGAATCATTTCCTCAAGTGAGGTTCCTTTCTCTGTGATATCTCTAGCTTGTGTCATATTGACACACAAAACCAGCCAGTACAATAGCCTTAGACAATATTTTCTTGTCCTGTGTATTTGTTGTTCTGTGTTTGTTGTATCTCTATGGGCATGCTTTTTCTTACTTTGGAGATATTTTCTTTTATGATCTTCTTGAAGATTTGTCTATTCTATTGACCTGGGAGTCTTCATCTTCTATGCCTACAATGCATAGATTTGGTCTCTTCACAGCATCCCAAAGTCCCTGCATATTCCTTTTTTAAAAGTAGAATTTTCTTGATTTATAGGTCCCCGTTCCCACATTTTATCTTCAAGTCCTAATATTCTGTTTTCTATTAGTACATTATACTAGAATGACTTCCACCCACCCCAGTTTTTTAATTTGGGTCTTTGAATTTTTCAGTTCTTTCTACACTTAGTTTTGAGTTTTCTTTAATATTTCTTTATTGAATCCATTTTAAAATATTAATACTGTTTTTGTAGTTTCTTTTAGCCCTTTGTGTGTTCTTAGACTTCTATTAGACTTTTACCTCTTTCCTTTTGCAAGTATATTCAGCTGTTTGCTTGTATGTCTTGAATTCCTTATTCCTTGATCATGTTCATAATTTTATTTTTAAAATTCAGTGTCCTGAGTTTTTATCTAGATAATTCCTATCGAAGTACATTTCTATATGACCAGTCATCTTTGGGAGGGACAGACATATTGTCATGTTTTTTTAATGGGGCCCTAGACATGTGGATTTATTTCTTTTATGTATCTATAATGAAAATCTACCTTGCCTATGTAGAGTAAATGTTTGGCTCTGTTTTTGCTGTTGCCAGACCTCGGTTGATTTAATATTAGGTATGTGGAGTTTTTTCAGATGCTAACCAATCAATTATTGATTGAAGAGATTGGGATAATGTCAATTCAGTGGTCATTGATCTGGTACTGGGGTTAAGAAAGATAAGTTAAGGGAGATTGCTTGGTGAAATCAAGGAGGAAGTTCCCCAGGTATCTCCTTTTTACCAGCTGATGTTGGGAACGGAAAGACAGTGGGTAAGGGTTTTAGAAGAGGTTTTGGCAGGCATGTGATTTTGGCCACAGCTATGTCTGAGTCTGGAGGGCAGAATAGCCTTGCCTGGGTCGGTCTCAGAAGGAGGTGAGAGTGGAAAAGGGGGGAGGCATAGGGAAATGTCAGTCCTGGGTCAGATTCAACAAAGGAACAGACAGGTATGGATCTCTGCTTGGTCTGAGCCAAGAGAAGTCAAGTATGTTGCTTTTGGCCCGGGCTTGAAAGTGCAGCCTGTGTAGGCTACATGGAGTGAGGATCTTATGGTTCAGACTAGGGAAGAGAGAACATAGATGTGGCTCCTGCCTGGGTCTGGGCTCAGAGGGAGAATCTAAGAGTGGAGGAGTGGAAACACAGGGAAAAACTCAGTCCTGGATCAGATTCAGTAAGAAGGTGTATGGACACAGCTTCTAACTGGGGCCCACCTGGAGGAATACAGAATGAAATTTTTGGTAGTGAGGAAAGTATAAAAAATTATGTTTTTGCTAAAGAGATTTTTCAAGAGCAGAAATGTGCATGATTAAATCAGAGTCATGGTAAGTAGATTGAGAAAATCCCCACAGTGTATTTCCAACCAGACATGGTGACCCTGATAAATCACTCTTTAACCCTGTAGGATATTTACACCTGCCAAGCCATATGGATGCTTAAGTGAAGATTTTGTAAACATTCAACCTCATTGATTAGATTAAAGAGGATTTGAGGCTAAAACTGAAAACAAGGGAGAAAAAACACCAAGGATAGCTTTGGTTCTAAACCCTGGAAAACAGATGAAGCAAATTGGTGTCATATGGAGCTTTATGACTTTGAAAAACAGACCTCTGAGACTAACACAGATGGCAAGAAGTGGAGAAAAAAATGGTCAGATCCTTTCAAACCCGCTAATCAGAGCTGCTATGATTTTATCTAGTCATCTTTGAGAGATTCTTCTAAGACTCAATGAAAAGGTAACTATGCTTTTGAAAAGATTTAAAAACCTGGTGAAGAAAACAGAAATGGAAGAAGGTGCCCAGTAATTCACAAGGTAAAAGTCTAAGGCAATTTTTCTTGGCTTCAGTAAATTGTTTCAAATATATAGAGATGAGATCAATCACTAAAGAGTGCCTAAGTAATTTCATACATTAACGATTAATGATTCCTTCAGATATGCTGATTCATGTGGAATGGCCTTCATGACTGGAATACTAAAACAAGTGTATATACCTCATCTAAATCATCATCTGAAAGGAATTAAGAGTTCAAGATATTACACTCAATGATTTAAACCCACATGCAATATAATAAGGTGGGTGGCAGTGTTGTTGGAAGTATACTGACAGCTTCCTTGAACAGGTTATGCTGCTTTGGCTGGTTTGTTTTTAATATAAATAGAAGGAAGATAGATAAACATCATGACATATTTCCCATTACACTGATAACATTGAGCACTCTTGTTACTACCCTGTAGCATCTGGGAAATTTCTTTTATTTTCCTGTAGGCACTTTCAACTCTTCCACAGAGGTTTTTATGTGCTTTAGTATGTGTAAGGCATAGCCCCCCCCCTCAGTTTTTTCTTCTCTATCTATAATAATACTACATCCCTCCTCCTCCAAGTCTCTCTTCTCCCACATTGCCTTCCTGCAGTTCCACCCCCTTCCAGAGTATCAAACCAAATATGGCATAACAAGTTATAGTATAAATTAGGACATACCAACAATTCAAGGTTGGACAAGGCAACTCAGTAGGAGGAAGAGGGTCCCGTGAGTAGGCAAGAGTAAGAAACAGCCCCTGTTCCCATTATTTGGGGATCTCACAAGAAGACCAAGCTACAACAAGCATACATAAATATGCAGAAGGCCTAGATCATACTTATACAGGCTCCCTGACTGTTGGTTCAGTCTCTGGATGCCTCTATAAGCCCAGGATAGTTGATCCTGTAGGCCATGTTCTTGTGGTATCCTCAGCCTCTCTGGTTCCTACAATCTGCAGGATTCCCTGAGCTCTTTCCTAATATATTATTGGTGCATCTGCCCCCATTAGTTGTCAGATGAAGTCTTTCTGATGACAATAGGGTAGCAACCCAGTCCTAGCACATCATTGCAGGCAGGACAAACAGTAGATCAGCATGTTTTGTAGCTGGGTTGGTGTCCCAATCCCTCCACCTTGAGGCCTTGCCTGGAAAAACCCGCATTCTTTTTTAATTCTTTTAAATTTTGCTGGATTCCATTTAACATTTTTCCACAGATATATATATACTTTGAGCCCTATCCCCCTAGCCATTTCTCTTAATATTTTCTCTTCTTCTCTCACAGATCCCATTGCTACCCAAAGACTTTACTACTTCTTCTATAGAAATTTTTTTTTATTACAAAAATCAAAAAATGAGAAAACACACCCTCTTGATTCTGAGGACTAACTAATTCCCCTTAATGTAATTGTCTCCGTATTGCAACCCATTTTCCTGAAAGTGACATTTGTTTCATTTTATCCCAAAAATTTTTTTTGTACATTACAACATTTTTGGCACCCATGCCTACGTTGATGGATGCTTAATTTGCCAAACATAGTTAAGCGAGTATCAGTGTAATGAGCATTATTGTGCAAGTTCTCTGTGTATGTTTACTTGAGTTGTTAATGTAAATACTTAGGACGAGTGATAGAGCTGGGTCAAATGGTAGATCTGTCCTTAGTTTTTGTGGAAGTACACCAATACCAGTTTCTATAGTGGCTTGAACTAGTGTACATTCCCACCAGCATTGTATAAGACAAACCAACCATTCCTTAATTCTGGTACATATTGCAAAGAAAGATATAAAATCATTACTCTGTTCAAAAGATGGTGCTGGAAAAACCCAGAGTGGCCCTCTGAAAAAAGAATAAAATAGAACCTGATATAATATGAACATATTATCTCAAAATAGACCTAAATCTATGGTCTAAAATACAAAACTTGTAGAAGAAAGCACAGAGAAACTATTTCATGACATTTGATTTTATTTTCTTGATGTAAAACTAAAAACCAAAACAATAAAGATAAAAATAGATACATTGTATTACATCAAGCTGAAAAACCTAAACCCAGGAGTTTTTGGAAACTGTTTCCAATTCAGCACTTTTGGAGCTTCAGCAGGGTGAGTCACAACTTGGGAAATCTGAGTTGTATAGTCCGTAGAAAGACTTTACTAAAAAGAATTTTATAAATGAAAAGAAACAAAGATGGCTCCTGAAGTACCTAACCATGTTGTGTGCTGTCAGGAGGGAGTTGAGAAAGGACTGTCAGGAGAACAGAGGTACGGTACAAAAAGACAGGATGATAAAAGTGCCTCCCCCACTAAACCACCAACCATAGAGTACACATGGAGGGACCCATGGCTCCAGCTGCATTTGTAGCAGAGGATGGCCATGTCAGGCATCAATGGGAGGAGAGGCCCTTGGTCCTGTGAAGGTTCGATGCCTCATGTAGGGAATGCCAGGGTGGGGAGGCAGGAGTGGGTGGGTGGGTGGGTGGGGAAGCACCCTCATAGAAGTAGGGGGAGGGGGGATGGGATAGGGATTTTCCAGAGGGGAAACTGGGAAAGGGGATAACATTTTTAAATATAAATAAAAAAATCCAATAAAATAAAATAAAATAAAATAAAATAAAATAACCAATAAAAAACCAAAGTGCCCCCCCTCACAAAATTGGACATTGAAACACATGGGGTTGGTTTCTAGGACAAATGGAATATTTTAAACAGGTGTTTCCTGGAAGCACATGTGTATTCAGTTTTTATTCTTTTATAGTATTCTAATTCCCCTTAAGAGAATTAGCCTTCATATAGCACCAAGAGATAAGGGATTCTAAAGTCATGAAAATGACCACCGGAAAGCTTGTAATTGCTCTCCACTTTGTTGTCTTTCTTTTGCCTCCCTGCCTCCCACATTCCTCTGTGTCAACTGCTACTGGTAAACAGAAAGGTAACAAGAAGACTGAGAACCGGCATCCCTACCCCCAACCCTGGTCTCCAGTACTAATAGTATTGGCTCTATCTCCAATTTACCATTGCTAAATTGCTTATGCTACATCGAGGTTTAGTTGGTTGGAAGCAGAGGCTTTGAGTAAGACCCTGCTCCCAGATCTAGCAGCATCATCTACCGTTTATATGAACCTGGATAGTTCCCAACCCCTCGAAACTTCAGTTTCGTAATCTGTCAATGGTCCAAGCTTTTGTGAACAATAGAAAAAATTATCTTAAAGTATCTAAATGGTGTCTGCCTCACAGTGGGAGTTCAGGAAATATGGATTCTCCTGCTGGAAATTTTCTCTGCACATTTGTGTCATGGCGTGACTCTGTGTTCAACCAGTTTGTTGTAGAAATTTTTAATCCCAATCTGGAGTTTCTACTCCACCTTTGATCATTCAGTACCTGGATAAAATACACACAATTTTTTCTTATTTAGAATAAGGTTTAATGAACACTAGAGCTGGGCAGATATCTAACCTCTATGCTATTAGAATCTACTTTTCTATCAATAACCCCAAATTATTACTTACTACTTACTATGTTTCATCTGGGCTGCTCTTAATTCCAATTGCCCAGGCCTCAGGGCCACATTTTCATGACTCAACTAACCCGTGTTGGCTTTCCCTTCCTCCTCCAGCTTCCTCTTCCTCTTTCTCCTCTTGTCTTTCCTCCAACCAGGTCACTCCAATCTTACCTACCTCTAATCCCTCCAGTAATTGATTGTAACCATATAAAATAACCATAGTCTGAGTCTCATTTATTTGCAAACTAATCTGTGATAAACTTAAATTGGTTGTACTACATTTTGGTGCCCAAGCCATCATGAGGGGAGATGGACAATGGCCAGGAGAAACAGCAAGTATCTGTTGTATATTATGGGGAGGTAGCCAGGCAAGCAGTTAGAAGAGTAGATTAGGAGTTACCCCTAGTAATTGTCAAAACCAAATACAATAACCATAGTCTGAGTCTCATTTATTTGTAAGCTAGTTGGGGATAAGCTTAAATTGGTTGTACTACACAGCTGTTCTTTGCTTTAATTGCAGGTCCAATGACTAGTAAGAAAGTTTGTCTCCAGAGTCCTAGCCTGGATAGCTAAAGATTGAAATTTGCCACCTAAGCAGTTTTTGGATAATTCATTTTATTGCTACCTAAGCGCAGAAGGATGCCAGCTTAGTTAAACTACAGCAAAGACTGGCAAATGCACAAACCCCTTCTTGTGCAAATTTATTCCATGAAGACTTAATTTAATTCAAAAATTATTGATGGCCCTCTTTATATCTGTCTACATTCTTTGGCATACCAGAGGATCTGGCAAGCTATGTACTTCACAGATGGGATTTACTTTAAGAAAACCTAGGAAAAAAAAGAAGAACCCTTTGAAATTATAAAAAACAAATCAGAGAATAGCATACTCCACTTTGAGGAATTATAGTATTGTGGGGTTACATGCAAGTACAAGATTATCTTTCAGTGCCTTGTAAAACGTTCTCCCATTCTTTCCTCTTTTACTTAATCCTTAAATATTCAGCTACTAAGACACTAGAGTATATAGATTGTCAGGAAGAAGCATGCATACAACCTTGGGAGGTAGGGGGACCCTCTAGAATGTACCAGAGACCTGGGAGGTGAGAGATTTTCAGGAATCAAAGGAGGATGGCTTAAATGAAATGCCCAACAGTGGGGAGAAGGAACTTGTAGAGTCCACTTCCAGTAGAAAGTCAGGCATCAAGTAGAAAGATGTGGTTGCCATCCCACAGTCAAAAATTCTGACCCAGAATTGTTCCTGTCTGAAGGAAGTACAGGAACAAAAATGGAGAAGAACCTGCGGAAAAGGAGGTCCAGTGACAGGTCAAATTGGGATTGAGTTCAGGGGAAGCCCCAAGGCCTGACACTATTACTGAGGCTATGGTGTGCTTACAAACAGGGATCTATCATGACTGCCCTCCAGAAGACCCAACAAGCAGCTGAAAGAGTCAGATGCAGATATTTGCACCCAACCAATGGACAGAAGCTGCTGACTTCTGTGGTTGAATTATGGAAAGGCTGGAAGAAACTGAGGAGGAGGGCAACCCTGTAGGAGGACCAGCAGTCTCAATTAACCTGGACCCCAAGATCTCTCAGACACTGGGCCACCAACCAGTTGATATGAGGCCCCAACACATATACAGCAGTGTACTGCCTGGTCTGGACTCAGTGAGAGAAGATGCACCTAACCCTGGAGAGACTGGAGGCCCCAGGGAGTTTAGAGGTCTGGTGGGGTGGGTGTGTATGTGGGGACATGATGCACCTAACCCTGGAGAGACTGGAGGCCCCAGGGAGTTTAGAGGTCTGGTGGGGTGGGTGTGTATGTGGGGACATCCTCTTGGAGCGGGGCAAGGGGGGAAGGGTATGGAATGAACAGTCAGAGGGCAGACCAGGCTAAAGTCTGGAGTGTAAAAAAAAGATTAAAGAATAAGTTAAAAAAATTTAAACACACAAATGATCTTGAAAACTGCCCGATGTATTTGCTTTATCAAACTTTGGCTTATAGAGTTACTTGTCAGTGATACCACAGGGAATATAATTGTTCTGCCCACAGTGCCTTGTTTCACACTCAGCAACACATATTCTGCCTAATATAAGGGATGTATGGAAATAAGATGGTCACTTCAAACTCTCCAAAGTCTTTTTTCTAGTCAATGTCATTTACTTGCCTTTGTCTGAGAAGAGTTAGGTCCTAGAGAACAAATTTTTATTCACAAAGCATAAAAGAGCCAGTGGCTTCTGTTACCTCACTCTCTCCATAAAAATAAAGCCAAGGGCTGCTTATAGAAAAAAAGGAGAGAAGGAGAGAAGGCAATGAAAGGCATCTTGAGTACTTCTTAAGAGATGACTATCTGGACACTAGGTAAGATAGCAGTGATTTTGCCTTTGTTTCTCAAAGGGAACCTAATAATATATAGACTGCTTGAATCTTTTTGAGTTCTCAGTCTCTTCTCAATGTGTATGACAGTCCATTATATACCCAGACACATTAACTAAGGTAACACAAAATGAGATCATTTTCATAAATGATATTGGAATAGTTTCATGTTACTGTTAAAATTAATATGTTTATACCCACGCACTATATCATCAATAGCCCAAAATAACCTGAGTTCTATTCTCAGCTCCTAATCCCGTAAATTCTGTTCCTAGCACAAGAGGTTGTGGCTCACACCTTCTGTCACTCCATCTTTAGAGTATCCAATGCCTTTGTCCTCCATGGGAATACCGTTGAATGTGCATATAACTCCCCTGCACAGAGTCAATACACATAATTATAAAGTTAAAAATTGACACTTGAGGCTAGAGAGATGGCTGAGGAATTAAGAGTGCTTGCTGTTCTTCCAGAGGATCTGACTTTCTAGCAATCACATTGGTGGCTCACAATTACCTTTAGCTACAGCTTCAGAAGTCTCAACAGTCTCTTCTTCCTTCCATTGACACTTGCACACATGTAGCATACACTCTATTTATGTATGTGTAATTAGAAAACTATTAACAATTAATGCTAGATATTAAAAACCAGGAGAAAAATAGAAAACTTATTCAATCCATGATGGTAGTATTTAATTAAAGGTTGAAGCTACATTACAAAGGAAAAAACAGGTAGCATTATATAATAAATCAATACATCCAAAATGCATAAAATATCAGGAAACCAGTAAATTGAGAATTTTATTTCATACCTTGGATTCTAGATGGATTTCCAGACACACTGAGAGTTTGTAGAAGTTTACATAATTTTCCTGGGTTGTGACTGAAAAATATGAAGAATGACTGCATAAGCTGAAACGCCATTAGTATATTAACATTGGAAATGGTGCATTCTTGCCAACAATAAATCAAGCACAAATTAAAACACTGATGATATGTCACATACCTCTAAAAGTAGCAACAATAAAGGAACAATATTAAAAGCAGTGGTGAGACTTTTGGGAAAATCGAAACATTTATACATTTCTAGTGGCATTATAAATGATTTCAGTCAATTTGATGAACACTCTGGCAGTTTTCAGCAAGAGCCATAAAAATGTTCATACTTCTTCACCAAATAATCTCACACTTTGGCACTTGTTTTAAAGCTATAACTCAGGAGAAGGAAAGCAATATGTGTTATTTTATTATAATGGAAATCTGGATATAACCCCAATAGGTTACAGGGATGCTATAAACTTAGGGCATTTAAAAATTAATAGAATTACATGAAACCAATATAAATGATTAATATAAAAATAATGTGATATATAGGAAAGTGTATTCAAAATATCAAATTGATTATCTGAGTTTAGTTAAGAATTCCTAATGTGAGAATGCGGATGTAGTTAAGTGGTAGAGTGTTTTACTAGTATGCATAAGGTCCTAGGTTGCATCCTCAGCAAACACACACAAGGGAGGGAAGAGAGAAAGAATATGAATCCCCAGGAGCTAGAGTTCACCAGGATACTCCTTCTATGATGAAGTCTCATATTGAAAAGAATTCTTGGCAGTTGAGTAGGATTAAAAATATGATAGAAATAATAAACCAAATGTAAAGAAGAAGACAGATTTAAAGGTAAAGATATATACACACATAGAATCTCTGATGCATGTTTTCATATTGTTTAACATTGCTCAAAGGTAACAGAAGAAGATCTGTGAAGTTGGAATAGTCATGAGAATCATGTCTCTGGCTAAAAGTAAAACAATAAAGGAGGGAGGCAGAGCAAGAGTTAATAGCAGTTGGTGCTCTTACAGAGAACCCAAGTTTGTTTATATGTAAAAGTTACTAATTGTAAGCACTATTTAGGGACAAGACTATTAATTGCATAACTTAGCAAGATAAGTAAAAGAAAATAAATTATCCATAATCAAAAATTGTTAAATGCTTCTTGAAAAATATAAACATGAAAATGGCTGTGCTCAACATGAAGTATGTAGTTACTCTTAACAGTAAGTCCAAAGTGAGAGTGAAAATAAAGAATATAGTATGGATATATGACTAGGTCTTTTTGTTACAGTGCAACCAGATCACACGGGAGAAGCTGGGGTTAGTTTACATGAAGTATTTAAACTATTTTCAACAAACATACTTGAGGGAACCAGGATCCAGGAGGGAGTGAGGAAAACAAAGTCACCAACCTGGGAAGCAGACTCTATCAGCACAGAGGTGTAGGATCTCCTGTACTGTGCAACAGCAACCATTTTTATGCAGCCTTCGGACCAATGGGGAATCTACACAAACTCTGGGTTAGCCAACTATCCCACTATCACTATGGGGAGGTGTCAGGCTGCCAGCACCTGACGGCACTTCTGTAAAGACAGATGAAGCAGCCACTGCCATGGTCTGGACCCAATCTGAGCCTAATTAGTGATACTCTTATCTTGTCACACAATATGACAGTCATATGTGCACTCATATAACTAGGGCGATGTTGAAACCTTCCTCACAGTCCAGTAGGTCACACCCAGAGGCTGCAGCACCCATACATACTGATAGAGGGTGGAGTGGTTCTGCTTTATAAGTATTATTGTGTCTTATTTTTCCATTTTATTTTTGGAGAAATTTATAAACGAGTACTGTATTTATATAAGTGCACCGTATAATTTCCTGTCTTGTCTCCAACCCTTTTTGTGTCCCTTCTACTTCCTCTTAAATTCATGACTTCCTTTTCTTATTATTGTTGAATATATATGTATATATATTTTTTCTGAGTCCATTTAGTGTTGTTCATATGCATAAGTGTTTTAGGGCTGACTACTTGGGATGGGATAACCAATAAGATGATTTGTCCCTGGAGAAGATTGATTCTCTCTCTGGTAGCAGCTGTAGCTCTTCATTTAGGCATAAGGCCTTGTAAGATTTTTTTCCTTTTTGAGTCTGGTTTTTATTATTGAGGACCAGGCTGGTTTTGAACCCACAGAGATTCACCTGTTTCTCTCCACCTAATTCTGGTATTAAAGGCATGTACTGTGTCTGACATTAAATTTTCTTATATGGAAAAAGCAAGTGAGTAATTGCAGAATCTTTTAAGCCATGTGTTCTAAATGGGGCTACCACCTATAAAAAGGCAAAACAAGATTCCTGAGAAATATTAATTCCATTTCAGTGAAAACTACAAGATTCTCAGTGTTAAAGAAATGAGATACAAATGGAATACCGAAGAGATTAAACTTATAGTCCTGGACCTAAAATAAAAAAAAATATCACTATGAAAACAAGAGTTATTTTATCTTTACATGTATTTTCTCTTTGTGGTCTACTGAGACAGTCCAGAGGCTACAGTGAATCTATTAGGAGTGAGTAGTCTTAGTACTCTGATTTTGACTTGGTAATATTTCATAGAAAGAAACCAAGGCTCTTAAAAACCATGATTCATGGTTGGAGGCAAGAAATGAACAAGATGCATCTGAAACATCTTAATATCCTAGATGTTGGGACTATCCTAGTCATTTGAATACTGTCAAAATGACTTGGGAGTCAACTTAAAGAAGCACCACTGGAAGAAGGTATAAATTTAAGTATAATAGTTATAAAAAATCAATAGATTGAAATGTATTATATAATTCAATTAGTAAGTATACAATATCCTTTTAAAATAACTGAGTTCCCAACCCTCCTCTATCTACAAACCCACAAACCTAGTTGAAGAATGAAGGCTCATGAACCCTCTCTGTGTGTGAGGCACTTGTCCTGGGTAAGTCTAGCTACCACCCCTCATCACAGAAACCTCTCTTTATAGCAAATGGAGACCAGCACAGAAAACCACAACTGGATACAATGCAGAGACCAAGAGATTATGGGTAACCCAGTCCTAATGGATACATCTATACCACAGTTCCTGCAGAGAACATTACAGGAGACAGGATGCAAAGACTGTAAGAGCCAGAATACCTGGAAGTGCACTATGAAACAGTCTCTCCTAGAAATGGCTATATAAACAAGATCAGAAGAATATACATATCAATGAACATGCTAACAAATTTGGGTGAAGTCTCTAGACAAAGAACTATATTGACTGCTGGAAGAAGGAAAATTAGCCTTTTCCAAGGATGAGCCAACCTTGTTGATTGACCAATGCAGATGGTTCAGTTGTGAAACCATATACACAAGAACAAAAGCAGATCATCAGATTGATCTCCCCCCCCTCTTTCTCTCCCTTCATCCCCCCTTCTCTCTGAGTGGCTTGGGGGAGGAAGGAGATAGAAACATGGGATACCATTCTATTACAACTGAAACATATTAAAAATAATATTTTAAAATAAAACTGATGACTTTTTAAGGATGGTAGGGTACAAAAACATAGAAGAAAAGACTCTAGCAGTTTTCTATTTTTAATGTATAATATGAAAGTATTTTAAAAAGGAAATAATTTCCTTTATTATATCTCTGATAATTTCTTCATCTAAAAATGTACTAAGAAAAATTGGGGTGGAGGGAGTGACAGGTGGGGAGAGAGAGAATAAAATATTGCAGGAACCTGGAAATTGACAATAGGCTAGTAGAATTTTGGGAAGATTTTATTTAGGAAAATGACTCTATCCCAGTAAGACTTGTAAGCTTTGTAGCATTTTCTATCATTTCTACCCCTATCTCTTTATCTCCATTGCAGCTAGCCTTGGAAACAAACAACTGGAATCCTCATTAAAGCATCCCAGCACCTTAGCAGCCACTACATAAATAAGGTCAGATGGTATGGAAGATCTTTTTAAACCTTATTGCCAAAGAATTGTGGTGATTTGATACATCTGATGGTTTCCTGGAAGGATCTTGGTTTTGCAGGCTGTCTTGATTATAGTTAGCACATAAATGAACTGGTAATAGACTTTTCCTGCTCTGTTTCCTCCTTTCCCTAAGACGATGTCTGCCTTCCAGATCAACCTCAACCCACTCAAGGATCCGCTCAGCTTCAAGGTCCTTGAGTGATCTGCTTCTGTCTTTACTTTTGCAACCTTTGGTGGATTTAAGGTCAACACAGAAACTCAAGTGAGTTGTCCATACTGTAAGATAATTACAGATACTATTGATTATCCATTCAGGTTGAATCAGGTATCATTTTATATACCTCCAAATGTCAATATGTATGATGTGACCAGGAGAAACCATGGCCTCATAGGTGATTACTCTTCTGTACAATTCTAAGTTACATTTGCAGTCTTTGTTTTCTTGTACCATATTGCTGCCCTATGTTAGTTAAACAAACCTCTACAGGGATAGTCATAAACTTACCAAGATTGACTTTATTGTTACTCTTGTGATACTTTTTTTTTGTGGTTGGTCGAGTCCCTCAGCCTTGGCTAAAGTTTTTACAGATATTGAAATAGCTACCAGGAACAATATTGTTAAGGAACTTGAACCTTGTAACTCAGGAATGTCATTTCAATTTGTCTCTTTGACTAGTATTGGATCCCAAAAAGTATCTGTGATCTTTGGCTTTCTGAATATGATACTTTAGGGAGGAAATGCTTGCTTTGTGTACAAGGAGACCGGCTTACATAGCCCATCAAACATGCTACCTTTCCACAGCCAAGGAGGTGTCCCACTTCCTTCTGGAATATAATTAAAAGGAGAAATACTCCGTATGAAATGTTGTTATACTAAATCTTGTTGCCAACATCCTCAGAAACATTATTGTTCCTAATAAAAACTAATGGCATTTCAGCAAATTGGTGGGTTTAACAATTTATTGCCTTTCTACATAAAATGTTCTTTTTCTAGAAATTTAAGATGTAAATGTATTTTTACATGTAAGTTTGAAAATTCAGGAGCTTGTTATGAGATGCTGCTTAGTTTTAAGTGAACAATAATTTTGCTAAGTTGCCTTCTAAAGTGTTTACATCTTAAACCTTAACATAACCCTTCATTCAGAAACAGTCATTTCACATCGTAATATAGGAAGAATGTGTATGGAATATACACTACTGTTTCATTGTATACATTGTATTCCTGTGGCCTGGCTTGTTAAGAAAACATTGATTGCACAAATCATACTTAGAAACAATTAGTGCAATTTTATATCTCAAATATTTTTAATGTTAAATATTTTTTGAATTTCAAAGACTGGGTATATATTTTGTTTTTGGCTTTCTAAATGACCTGCTGAACTCATTAAGTGTGCTAAAATTGTCTTAGAAGCAAGGATTTGAAAATTGTAACAAATGTGTATAATTAACTTTACATTTCTGTTGCATGGGGTATATTCATTATTTCTGCTGGCTTCTTAGGCTTGTAAAGTCAAGGTTCCCATAATGGTTTTATATAAGTGGGCATGTGGCCATTCTCAATTATAGTTATTGGCTATTTTGTTGATATGAAGAGAGAAAAAAAAAACCTACTTCTTTTTTTGTCCTGATTTTAGTGGAACAGCTTCAAGTTTTTCTCCATTTCCCTCTCAGAAGTGGTGGTGGGTGGGGTGGGGTGAAGAACTCAGGGAAGGGGTATCTGGAAGGGGCAACTTTTGGAATACAAATAAATAAAATATTTAATAAAAATGTGATACTGTCATAAAAAAATCCTACTTATTTTTTTGAGACCCTATGTAGAGGGTTCCTAAAAATTAAAGTTTACTTTTACTTTTGAAACATTAAACATTTAGTCAATGAAGATGCTTCTCCTGAGTTTAATATTGATATTGTGAAAACAAATGTTTATATATAAAGCACATCTTGCAATATTGCCTTATTTTTTGGGGGGGAGGAAATTATTTATTTGGCTCATATTTCTGTATTGCTGTGCATCATTGAGGAAGTCAGGGTAGGAACTCAAGCAGGGCAGGAACCTGGATGGAGGAGCTGATGCAGAGGCCTCAGAGGAGAGCTGCTTTCCTGTTTGTTCCCTGTGATTTGCTCAGCCAGCTTCCTTCCTTCCTTCCTTCCCTTCCTTCTTTTCCTTCCTTCTTTCCTTCCTTCCTTCCTTCCTTCCTTCCTTCCTTCCTTCCTTCCTTCCTTCCTTCTTTCTTTCTTTCTTTCTTTCTTTTTTTTTTTGAAATTAATTTTTCACCGGTCTTTGAGACAGGGTTTCTCTCTATAGTACTGGCTGTCCCGGAACTCACTCTGTAGCAAGGCTGGCTTCAAACTCAGAAATCTGCCTGCCTCTGCCTCCCAAGCCCTGAAATTATAGGCAGTGCTACGCTGCCCAGCTGAAATTAATTTTTTATTGGATATTTTATTTACATTCAGAGGTTATCCCTTTCCCTATTCTTTCCCCCACCCAGAAAACCCCTATTCCATCCCCCTCCTCCTGCTTCTACGAGGATGTGCCCTCACCTTTCCCCCACTCCCACCTCTCCACCCACAAATTCCCCACACATGGGGCACCTAGCCTACATCTCCTCTCCCACCTAAGCCCTACAAGGCCATCCTCCCCTACATATACAGCTGAAGCCATGGGCCCCTCCCTATGTGCTCCCAGGCTGATGGTTTAGACCCTGGGAGCTCTGGTTTATTGATATTGTTGCTCTCCCATGGGGCCAAAAACCCTTTAGCTCCTTTACTCTTCTCTAACTCCTCCATTGGGAACCCTGATCAGCATCCACCTCTGTATATTTCAGGTTCTGGCAGACCTCTAAGGAGACCACTATATCAGGCTTCTGTCAGCATGTACTTCCTGACATCCACTCAGTGTTTGCCTTTGGCGACTGCACATGGGATGGATAGCCAGGTGGAAAAGTCACTGGATGGCCCTCCTTCAGTTTCTGTCCCATATTTGTGTGGCGTTTCTTCTCGGCCGGTAAATAAGACACTACGCTTCTTTCTTCACAGCTCCTTTATTTTGATGAATCTTCTTCCACTGACCCCCAGCAGCTGAATTGCCGTTGTTATATACCCCTCCAAGGGGCGGACCTGGCGGCTGTTCTCTCAGGATTGGTTAGGGCCAATACCTCATTTGAATAAGCCCTCTCGGGAGGGGCTTGAGCCTGACACATGCGCAGTAGACGGCGCCGGCCATGTTGGAAACCGGCGCCGTCTCTTTGTCCGCCTACATCTCCCCCTTATTTATTTTATAAATTTGAAATAGGTTACTTCTGGACCCTTAAGATTCGTCCTAGGCCTCCCACACCCAAGCATGCTTGAATTTATATACCATGTGATTGTCAAAAGGCTTTGGAAGGCACTCCTTGAAAGAGCCACTGCTGTGGCAAAAGTCAGCGGGGAAAGCAGAGGTCTGAGCCCTTGTGCAAGTGTTGAAGGCATTGTAATGGGGGCGCCACCCCATACCCGCCTTTGTGCCTTTTTTCAGGGAGAGGTATTTGACACAAAACCTCTATGCACTCAGACATACTTTCAGAGAATCTATCTCAGGATTGAGAACATCTCTAGTCGAGGCACTCCTCGTGCTCCCCGCTTCTGAAAAATTGAAATGGTGCCTTAGGAGCCTTATACCATTGGCAATGGTCAAGATGGTCAGGATCTAGGGAAAATGCCTGGACGGCCAATATTGGGTCCAGAAGGTTCCCCACTAGGTCTCCCTAAGGGAGGCCAGCCAAATACTTGGGAAGCACCTTCCTCCATGGCAGTCAGCGCCTGATAAACTACAGCCTTATGTCTTGCATGGTCATGGCGTAGGCAAACATAGAAACCAAAGGCAGAAACCACATCCTAAGAGAACAACGGCTCCCCATACAAATACTCCCACCCATAAGTCTTTTTAGAGTGACGGGATCTAGGCAAGTGCCATTCAGGGTGGCAGTCTGCGACAGGAGCTTCAACATCAGGATCTGCAGTTTCATCATCCCTCTTTCGTCTGGGATCGCCGGACTGGAGATCTTCCGAGTCGTCTCTCCAGGGATCCAGATGGGTTTTCTTGATCTGTGGGGAAAACACAAACAGAAACCTCGTGCTTTATGAGCACAGAATCGGGCCCTCGCCATGCGTTGTTATGATATCTTTCCTTTTTACCTTTTCTGGCAGAGGGCGTAAGTGATTATGATGTCTGTCAGCAGCAGACTGACCTGAGCATCCAAATTTAGAAAATTTAAAGTAAATAGTGCTAAGGATAGTCTATGCTTGGGGTTTTAAAGGCCTGGCCTATTCCCTTTTGTTTTTGAAGACATTCTTGAGCGTGCGATGTGCTCTTCTACAATTTCCCTGCCCCGAGGGTTGTAGGCAGTCCATGAGTGAGTGAGACTTCCATCCGTTGGCAAAGGAGAAAAAGCTTGAGCCGTATAGGTGGGCCATTATGGGTCTTAAGTGTTTGGGGTTTTCCCCAAGCCGCCCATGCCTTAGGCAATGAGCAATTACATTGGTGGTCTTTTCACCAGATAGAGGAGTGGCATGGATTACTCCTGAACAAGTATCTACTGATACATGAATGTATTTTGAGTCCCGAACTCTGAGAGATGTGTGACGTCCATCTGCCAAACCCTGAGGGGTGTGATGCCTCGAGGGTTGACACCCACATGCGGTGGATGTAAATGTATAATGCATTGGGGCAATTGAGTACATTTGGCGTGCTGTATCCCATGGCAGGTTAAATTTCTGTTGCAAAGTTTTAGAATTTACATGAAACAACTGATGGAACTGTGCTGCACAATCCCAAGCAGTGCTCAGGAAGATGCATTCCTTCTTAGGATCCCATTGGTCTACATGCATTTTTTCCAGCGCTCAGGTCCTGGTAATCTGTATGAGCTCTAATATGCTGAATAAAAAATTTATTTGGTGCGCTGTCTAATTATGTTTTGTAATATTTTAAAAAGGGTGCCACTATGCTACTGCTTTAATGGGACCTGCAACTTCCAGGACTTTGACACTATTTACCACATTGCCGAATCAGAGATCAAATTTAAAGGCAAAATGACACGTTTGAAAACTTCTAAAACTATTTGCAACTCAACAACCTGAGGTGATCCAGGCTGGAATTGGCACAGCACGGGCTCAGAGTTCTCTATCAGGTATGCTCCACAACCGTTTTTGGAGCCATCAGTAAAGATATTGGGTACATCTTTCAAGGGGCAATGAGAGGTGATAGAAGGAAAACTACAGGATGTTCCTTGAAAGGATAATAAAGGTTATTTGGGGTAAATGATTGTCCTATTATGCCATCAAAATACATGTCAAATGGCCCAATCACTATTGTTTTCTACACGGATTTTACCTGGAGCAAAAGTAAGGTGTTAATAATTATTCTGGTGCTCGTCCAAAGGGTTTTTACATAGGTGGAATGCCCCCTGTGTAGAGAGCTACTGTGGTGGGATAATGTTTTGGATTTATTTGGAGAAATTTTGGGTGGACCCACAAGAGGGGCTCATCCTGCCATAGAACTCCTGTTGGTTGGTCACGTGGCGGACACACAAATTTATGGGTTTAAAACCGTTTTTAATCTCCCTAAGAAAGCCCCCCTCAAGCTCTTTTACCTTCTCAAGTGTAGTCCTTGCCTTCCGGAGTTAAATGCGGGGTGAGTTGAGGGGGAGTCACCCTCAGTATTTCAAATAAAGGTTTTAGTTCAGGTTTGCCAGATTTAGGTAGGGGCGTATCCAATTTATGTCCCCACAATTTTTGAAACTCATTTGGGTCGTAAGACTGTCTTTGGTAATTCGAAATTTTGTGGTACTTAGTTTTGATGCTTATTTCTGCCCCAAGATATTTTTACCACCTTGCTTCGCTGAACCTTTTCTGGAGCAATCACTAGCTGTCTTTTTTTAAATGTTTGATCAATTCTGTTAAAGTTCTAACAAATGCTCCCGTTTTTGCAGTTAAAGATGTCATCCATATAATGGAGGCAATCACTTTGGGAAAAATTTCTTCCTTAAGGGGCTTGGCTTTCCCACAATAATGAAAGGGGTTTGGGGTATTGGCCATAACTTGGGGCAGAAAATACCCACTGGTAGCGCGGTCAGGTTCCTCATGATTAATAGGGGAACCGTGAAAGCGAATTTTTCACTGTCCGTTTACAGAGTGGGATAGAAAAGAAACAGTCTTTGATGTAATGGGTGACAAAAGGCAATCACGAGGTAAAAAAGATAATAAGGCAAGCCTTTGAACTGGACCCATGAATTCATTGACGGTTTATAGCTCGCAAGTCATGTAGCAGCCTCCAATTCCCGATTTCTTTTTTATGACAAATATGGGGGTGTTCAAGGGAGACAGAAGGTTTAATATGTTCCTAAGTTTTTTGGTTCCAGGGTAGTTGTCTAGCACTATCATCTTTTTTGAGGAAAGAGGCCATGGGGAACCCATACGGCTCTTCAGTTTCCGGAATAGGTTACCGGCCCAGTGGCCACTAGGAAAAACCCATCCCGTGCATTTAAACCCTTTAGGTTGCGGCTGCTCTTGTCCTTTTCCCCTTGGAGGTGTCTTCCAATGCCATGGTTGGGTGCCATCCTATATTGTTTGAATAGTGTGTATTTGTTAATTTTAGTTTCAGGCTTTCAACAAATCTCTTTCCCCAAGGTAATGGGCAAAGCTAAACACAAAAGGTTGGAAGGGGCCTTCATTCCCCTTCCTTGTTCCTTTCCAAATAATGTGCCTTGCCTTACATTGGGTGATTTTGCATACCCGAGCCCCTGTAAGGTCTGGGTCGATGCTTAAATAGGCCAGTTTTTGGCCAATCTCTTTGGGCTATTATGCTACGATCAGCTCTGTGTCCAAGGCCTATTTTTTTTACCATTAATTTTCCCAAATTTTATTTTTGGGCCTTTGATCCAAATCAAAGACAAAAGCGGCGGTTTGGAGATCTGAAAACCCTTGTTCCCCTTTTTATATTTTTTTCAGGGGAACAATTTTTGTAAGTGGGTAAAATTATTATTTGAGCAATTCTATCCGGTGAGATTTGGGCCCCGATACCTCCCTGGAGAGGAGGCTAGGATCTAACTGTGCCCTCAAAATCACATCTATAATGCCGGATGTACTAAGGGCCTTTTAGGGTAGAAGAAGAGCGTCCTATCAGAAACCCACGGTTGGGTAGTGACTCTGAAAGTCAGTTTCAAGAGGTTGTAACCCATTTGGGTGTTAATACAAATTCTGTGTGCCAGCGGGAGGTCCAACCCCCGTTGAACCCCGGGGTGGCTCTCCGAGGCTCGAGCGATGTAAGTTGGGTGGGGTAGGTGGGTGGCTCTGCCCTTCCACTGCCCCATAATTTTGCGGCCCTGGAAGCAGGGCCCCCTGGCCTTTTTGGCCGTGCACCACTATAACTAGAGGTCCGCGGTTGTCCCGAATATTTCTTACCCAATCTGCAATCATTGGCCCAATGATTACCCTTGCGACATCTTGGGCCATTGGCCCGGGTGCCTTGGACGAGGGGTACTCCCTTGTTTATCCTATCTCTTTTGGGACCTGTTTACTGAGTGTCCAGGCGTCCGCAGTGAGCAAAATCCTGCAAGGGGTCCTACCTTTGCCTTAGACAAATGCATACCCGCAGCTGCCAAGCCCGAGTTGGACAATGGTCCACCAAATCTCCCTACAAGCCTTCATCCAAGCCCCTCAAACCCTTTGCTTTTCCAAGGGGTGATAGCCGCCCGCACTTTTGTGCATTGTTTAAACACCAATTTTCTCTTCAGTGGCCTGGCTGTATCAGGGTCACCAAAATTCTCCCTGCGGCTTCCATCAGGCGAGCCACGAAGTCGGAGAAGGGCTCAGTAGGACCTGGAGGATTCTTGTTAAATTACCTGAACTTCTCCCTTATTGGGTAGGGCCTCCCAGGCCCTGATGGCCATATTATTAATTTGACCGTACACCGCCTGCGGAAACCACTGTCTGGTTATCTGCCCATTGTCCCTGACCTAAGAACATATCTAGATTCCATAAGGGCTGTCCTGAGCTGCGTTGTCCTGAGCCTGCCCTTGGGCATAATCTGTATAAATAGATTTCTAATCAAGATACTGCCCCATAGTTAAACAGGCTTTCACAGTACTCATCCAATCTGATGGTGTCATGGCCTGTGTCCCTATCCTTTCTATCAAGGATTGCGTGAAGGAGGCATTAATGCCATAGGCCTTAACCGATTCTGCCAGAGTCTTTAACGTCTTAATATCTAAGGGATCATAATATCTTTGTTGATTTGCATCTTCAAAAACTGGAAAGGCCATACGTGCTTCCTTCCAGGTTTGTGGGCAGAATGAATATTGTGTCTCTAGACTGGCTGAGGAACCTCCACATAGGGAGGGGGCCAAGGGGTGGAGCCGTGGGCGTCTCCCAAGCCGGTAGTTTGAGCTTTTCCGCCATTTTGCCTTTCTTTTTCCTTGAGAGGACCACGGTCTCTATTTTAGTTAACATGTCCTCAAGGTCCTCCTCCATCTTTTCTAAGCTCTTTCCTTCCTCTATCTTTTCTAAGCTATCAGAGCTAGAAGAGCTCTCTGTATCTATATTGGTTATCTTTTTCGGTCCCTTGTTTATTTTACTAACTCCTGCCTCAGAGCCTTCTGACTGAGCCTCTTTCACTTGTTCAAAAACTTCCTGGTCCTTTCGGACAGCAGATTCATATTCACAATGAGAATTTGAGGTACAAGCTAAGACTATACGTCAGAAAAGCATTATTACGATACCCAAGCCAACCCACTCCGGGTTGACAATAGATATCATAGCTTAGAAAATCTGCGGACCTTTTATTGCTGCTTTCCTTATACTCGTCCCTAAACCTTGACTTGTCCCAAATCTAGGGAACCTCTACTCGTCCCAAACCAGGGAACTTCAAACCAGGGATCCTTAACTCCTCCCAACCCAGGGATCCTCCACTCGTCCTCGACTCGTCCCAAACAAGGGATCCTCCACTCGTCCCCTGACTCGTCCCAAACCAGGGATCCTCCACTCGTCCCTGACTCGTCCCAAACCAGGGATCCTCCACTTGTCTCAACCCAGGGAACCTCGACTAAAAACTACACTTTTTTACCTCAATTTCTGAATCCATGGGTTGTTGTCGTTGGCTCGTTGTCGTTAGTCTTCTTTGCCGCTGTGTCTCTCTCGTCTCTCGCCACGTCTCTTGCCGCCGCATCTCTCGCTGCCGCGTCTCTCGCGTCTCTCCACTGCGATTCTCTCGCCGTGTCTCTTGCAGACGCGTCTCTCACCGTGTCTCTCGCCGCCGCGTCTCTCGCCGCCGCATCTCTCACCGCGTCTCTCACCGCCGTGTCTCTCGCGTCTCTCGCGTCTCTCCGCCGCTGTGTCTCTCGCCGCCGCGTCTCTCGCCTCTCTTGCTGCGTCTTCTTCTCCGCTCCGCCGGGTCTCTTCTCTGCCGGGCCACCAGTTGCGGTGCTTCTTCTCGGCCGGTAAATAAGACACGATGCTTCTTTCTTCACAGCTCCTTAATTTTGATGAATCTTCTTCCACTGACCCCCAGCAGCTGAACTGCCGTTGTTATATACCCCTCCAAGGGGCGGACCTGGCGGCCTGTTCTCTCAGGATTGGTTAGGGCCAATACCTCATTTGAATAAGCCCTCTCGGGAGGGCTTGAGCCTGACGCATGCGCAGTAGACGGCGCCGGCCATGTTGGAAACCGGCGCCGTCTCTTTGGCCGCCTACATATTTGTCTCCATATTTGCTCCCATGAGTATTTTGTCGCTCCTTCTAAGAAGGGTCAAAGCACCCACACTTTGCTCTTCCTTCTTCATGAGTTTCACGTGGTCTGTGAGTTGTATCTTAGGTATTGTGAGCTTTTGGCTAATATTCACTTATCAGTGATGCATACCATGTGTGTTCTTTTGTGATTGGATTACCTCACTCAGGATGATATTTTCTAGTCCCATTCATTTACCTAAGAATTTCTCAAATTCATTGTTTTTAATAGCTGAGTAATACTCCATTGTGTAAATGTACCACATTTTCTGTATCCATTCTCTGTTGAAGGACATCTGGGTTCTTTCCAACTTCTGTCTATTATAAATAAGGCTGCATGAATAGTGGAGCATATGTCCTTGTTATATGTTGGGGTGTCTTCTGGGTATATGCCCAGGGGTGGTATAGCTGGATCGACAGGTAATGCTATGTCTAATTTCTGAGTGACTGCCAGACTGATTTCCAGAGTGGTTGTACCAGCTTGCAATCCCACCAACAATGGAGGAGCGTTCCTTTTTCTCCACATCCTCCACAGCATCTACTATCTCCTGAGTTTTTGATCTTAGCCATTCTGACTGGTGTGAGGTGGGATCTCAGGGTTGTTTTGATTTGCATTTCCCAGATGACTAAGAATGTTGAACATTTCTTTAGGTGCTTCTTGGCCATTTGAGTTTCCTCAGTTGAGAATTCTTTGTTTAGCTCTGTACCCCAGTTTTAATAGCGTTATTTGGTTTTTCTGGAGTCTAATTTCTTGAGTTCTTTGTATATATTGAATATTAGCCCTCTATTCAATGTAGGATTTTAAAGATCTTTTCACAGTCTGTTGGTTGTCATTTTGTTCTATTGACAATGTCCTTTGCCTTATAGAAGCTTTGCAATTTTATGAGGTCCCATTTTTTCAATTCTTGATCTTAGATCATAAGCCATGGTGTTCTGTTCAGGAACTTTTCCCTGTGCCCAAGTATTCGAGGTTCTTCCCTACTTTCTGTTTTTATTAAGGTTCCGTGTATCTGGTTTTATGTGGAGGTCCTTTATCCACTTGGACTTGAGCTTTGTACAAGGAAATAAGAATGGATTGATTTGCATTCTTCTACATGCTGACCTCCAGTTGAACCAGCACCATTTGTTCAAAATGGTGTCTTTTTTCCACTGAATGGTTTAGCTCCTTTGTTGATTTATTCATGGCAAGTATCATGTAAGAATGTATAATTAATAAGCAAAAAATAAAGACATTAAAATAATTTTTAAAAGACTTTTCCTTGGACATTATTGTTTAAATTTTCTGAGTTAGTAGATAACAAATTGAGTAATTGTTGGCTGTCCAGGAATTTTAAGAGAAAAGATATGATGAAGAGATATCTATTAGAAATTTCCAAAGTTCCAACTTATTCCTGATAATATAGGATACACTTATTTTTGGCTTTACTCAGCATAAACATGAAAAACTGCCATACTGTTTACTTCCAGCTGGCAGTCATTCTCTGTGCAAAAAAGAAGTAAAGGCTGAGGCATAGTTAACACTGCTAAGTGTTTGAAAGAATGCCCTAATGTGTCCCACCTCCAACCACATACAAATATGCATGTGCTGCGCACATACACAGACACAGACAGACAGACAGACAGACAGACACACACACACACACACACACACACACACCACACACAGAGATGATAAAGATTGAAACTTATTTTTTACTACTATAACTTCTAACATTGGCAACTCAAGAAACTTCAGTGTTGAACACATGCAGTAAAAGTTCAGTATTACTAGAACAAGGAAAGAAAATGGTAAGAATGTTGATGATCATGAGACTTTGTAAATACACTAAAAATCACAGGACCGCACAGGTTATATTTGTTTTTTATATAGCATACAAACTACCTTTAAAAATAAAATTTCATCTAACAAGTGAAAATAAAGTGATTGAACATGGTTATTTTATTATTGATCACTAGCTGGAACAGTAATATAAAAGTGAAAATGTGACATTGAACAGGACATTGTTCCATCAGGAAATACGGAGTTTTATGTCGAATTGTACCATGACTATGCAATCAGCAGCATGTAGACAATGGAGAAAATATCATGGACACTTTAGCACATAGATTGTAAGGAACAGGACTAGAATACTTAAAGATTAATGCATATTTACAAAGAAATGGGTCTTTTTTTCTTTTTAAACATTTATTTATACTTATTTTATGCATTTGCCTATGTATTTGTATATGCTCTTCATGCATGTCTGATAATGGTGGAATTACAGATATTGTGAAACTCTGTATAGGCTCTAGGAATTGAATACATATCCAGTGGAAGAGCAGCAAGTTCTTCTAAAAATTGAGGTAACTTTCTAGCTCCATAGTGAGTCTTTAACAAAAATGAGTGATGCCATATTTTATATTGTTTAATAATTCAGTTTTGGATAATAACATTATAGGAATGGAAGAAAATGATTACAGTGAAATTCAGTATAGTAATCATATATGAAGAGAGAAAGAAGGGGGAGTTATATTTGAGATTAGGCATTTGAAAACAAATTTGAGGTGAATGTGCAATCTTTAATTCAGTAGAGAATTCAAGATTACTATTTGTATAATAATTTACTAGGCTTTATATTTTGTGTTGGCTATCCTTTTTTTTTTTCTGTTTCAAAGGTTTAAAAGGAGGTTTAAAACTGACCCAAATAATGCTAATAGTTGGAAAGAATCATATAAAAATTGAGGCATAAAACATTACTTCAAGAAACAATGATAAAAAAAAACAATGGCAAGAAAGGTTTAATGCTTTAATGGAGAATCTCAAGGAAATCATTTCACATTGTATCTAGAATGTGGTATTTCCTTGGACTTGTTTAAGTGGGCCACTGGTACACCAAAGGTATCTATCTTGTAGCCATTGAATAACTGCTAAAAAGTTATTTATTTGAGTCAGGGCCTATCATCATTTTTCAAAAAACCATAAACTGTGGGACCTTTATTTGAGAATGGCATTCTTGATGCAGGATGTCAAAACCCTTTTAGCATTCAAGGGAGTTCCTGATGTTAGCTCTTAAAAACAATGTTTAATTACGTTGTGTGTGTGTGTGTGTGTGTGTGTGTATGTGTGTACTATACAGGGAACACTAATACACTGTATATATGTGAGATTAGAGGACAACTTGTCAGAGTTGACTCTTTTCACCACCCAAGTCCTAAGGATTGAACTTGGGTCATCCTTAGGAAGTAGCTATTGGCATGCTCAGTGGCCATCTCATAGATTAAGAACTCAGTGTGTAATGGGAGCATATGCAATCACTTTGTCAATAGAGAACCCCTTAGTACTGATTATTCAGTCTTGGAATTGTCTATCTTCTTCTTACAGTCATTGTCTAAATTGTACCAAAATTATTTCTCATGTAAATTTTGAGGAATCTAATAATATGCATGAAATTATGGTCCTAGCTACATCACTTAGAGCTGCTTCACTTGTTGAAATGTTTGGCTTTCTTTCCTTCATCCTGGAATAGATAATATTTTTAAAACTAAAAAAAAAAAAAAGCATCAAAGGCTCCAAGGGTTTATAACATTTCATTGCAGGCACTGTTTGCCCTGAATGTAACTTTTATTGAGCATCTCCAAAATGTAATTGATAGATTACAATTGATAGAGAAATTACACTCACTTGAAATTTCTCAGGAAAAAAGAATGTAAATATTTCTTATCCTTTATTTTATTGAGAGGATGTGACAAATAAAGGTACACTTAGAAGTCTCTCAGTCACCAAAAGGAGGATTGATCTTGGTCCTCTTGACAGTAAGAGAACAATGATAATTTGGGCAAATGACCTTCAAATGCAGGTTTGGATTTTAGGCAAGTTTTAAATTGTCAGTCAGTAAGTAGCCATGGTTTGAACATATCCAAATAACAGATTTGCATTACTCATGTGTGTTTTCTCCTGTGCCTAGCCACACTGTATGTTACAAACACTGTGTAACTGAAACAGGGCTAGGAGTGAAATGAAACTACATTGTTTGGCTTGGAGTCCTGATTTGTCACTTTACAATCCCTGGGGCCTTAGGAAAATCTTTTTCATTTTCAGGACCTTGTCAGTCTTATTGAAAAAAAAATTTATTATTATTTTTGATATTCTTGTGTTTTCAGTTCCTGCATTCTTATAGCAAGAAGTTTTTGGTTCATTATAATGACTTTACAGAAGTTTTTCTGATTCAATTTACTTCATATTTGACAAAAAAAGGAAGGCAAAGGATCATACTTTCTCAGATTGACAAGACATGGACATAGAGTATATTTTTGAAATATTTATGAAATACTATGAAAGCCTTTGTTTAATTTTGTTGTTCTGTATTTGAATATCGGTTATGTCTTTATTAAGAAAAAAAGCATGGCCTTATGAAAACTCCTTATTATTGCACAACATTCAGCCCAAGACAGACAGGCATTTACTAAGAGGCTATGGCATGGAGAGATTGCTTCAATGAAGTGTTCTGTCCTTGGATAAAGCTTGGTTTAAGTGGTAATTAGGTTAGAGGCTCTAAATATTACAAGCTGTTCAGTTTCGGCCTCAGGGGGCTACTAGCTAATGTTAAGAATACTCTTACTTCTTTTAATAAAGATCTAGGCAATTTAAGGCTTTGTATTCGACAGTATGAACAATGCAAATGATACCACTTTAATAGGATTTCAGCTTCAAAACCCATCATATGAACTTTGTCCTTAAAGGCCTAGAGCACACAGTATCCAAATCATTTTGTTATGCTGGTTCATATGTCTTTCAGTCTTATCTGTTGGTGTTCAAACCTGTTACTACCTTTTATGCCTTACCTTTTAGATTCTTGTAGAGAGGAAAAGAGCATTCACCAATCACTCTACCCTTGGTCCTAAACAGAATCGCACATACCTCGTTAATGCAAGCATAGCTCTCTCATCCATCTCTTGAAATCCTTTCATTATTCTGAGAATGTAATTGTTTAGATATGGAACAGCTCAGAAATGTCATCTGGGCCAACTTCCTCATTTTGTAAATGTGAATGTAAGGTTGAGAGAGAGGCTATCTACAGCACTGCCAGGACATACAATCTGGCTGACAGCACTAACACCATGTATGGTGGTTTCCCGATTGAATGTGAAGATCTCAATGATATGCAGGAAACTGCTCAATTCAGATACATATCCTTCAGTTTTCTTGTATATGAAATCATTGTGCGATCCCCAGAAGTATTTCACAGAGCAAGGAAATAGAATCTTGACCTTGTAGGGAGTAAGTTTGTAAGTATGCAAATATTTTCAGTATAATCGGATTGCTAAGTGTTTTATAGAGATACCAAATTATTTACAAATTTGGAATAGATTTGTTTGGAACAAATTATCAATTTTAGTAACTCTTCTTGGGTTCATGGAAAAGGCTCCCATGATGCTTTGAAAATGAAAGATTATATTAAAGTCTTAGTATTGGCATTGTTCCTCCTGTCCTTTATTTTTTTTAGAGAGAAACCATAAAAGCACCCAAAATTCTCAACAAAGGCTATATTTTGCCTCTCATAACACGAAAAATAATATCTACTTTGGGTTAGGATGGCAGAAAATAGAAATATGCATACATCTCTAGTGATAAATTTTGTTTGCATATATTGTTTGGCAGAAATATGTAACGATAGGAGATTTGAAAAAAATCTGTACGTTTGTGAATCAATATATTTGACTTATAGAAATATTTCTTAAAGGAATGTGTGTTTGTATACTGAGTTGTAAACAATGAACATAAGTACCTTTCAGATGACTAAGTGGGAAAAAGCAATGGGTAAGATAATGTGTCCTGTTAAAATCTTATTTTATACCATCCATGAGCCAAGTGTATGTTTCATCTTTCTCTTACTAAAGATTACACTTTGACATTAGGAACAAATAGCACATTATTATTATTATTATCATTATCATCATCATCATTATTATTATCCTGGGGATACTAAATCTGTGGTAGAGCTCATGCTTAGAGTGTACGTGGTTCTGCATTTCATTCCAAGCAGTGAATAAAAGATACATGGCAGAACATGCTCACCATCAAAGTCTAAAGCCATACAAATGATTTGAGTTTCCTTGGAAAGGTGATAAAAAGCAGAATAGGAATCTAGTATTTTTCTTCATATAATAGACAGCAAACATTAAAACACTTTAAATTCACTTCTTTCTCCTTCACCAGTTCGATACTCTTTTGTTGCATGCCCCCTTCTCTGTAACCTTTTTAACATCTTACCCACTTTCTCAAGTTGATATAAAACTGCCCTTAATCCTTCTCTGCCAATGCCATCATTAAAGCCTTTTATATTCTTTGTTTTTCCTTTTTTATTGGACATTTGATTTACATTTCGGATGTTATCCACTTACCCCATTTCCTCCCCCCCTGCCCCAGGAACCCCTTATCCCCCTCCTCCTGTTTCCATGAGGATGTGCCCCCACCTACCCCTACTCCACCTCCTTATCCTCTAATTCCCCCACACTCGGCATCCAGCCTTCATGGGACCAAGGATCTCCTCTCCACCTATGCCTGACAATGCTATCCTCCCCTACATATACAGCTGGAGCCATGAGTCGCTCCCTATGTGCTCCCAGGCCTGTGGTTTAGACCTGGGAGCTCTGGTTGGTTGGTATTGTTGCTTTCCTCATGGGGTCACAAACTCTTTCAGCTCCTTCAGCCTTCTTTCTCACTCCTCCATAGGGAACCCCATGATCAGCTCAATGGTTAGCTGTGAGCATCTTCCTCTGTTATTTCAGGCTCTGGCAGACTCTAAGGAGACAGTTATATCAGGACCTGTCAGCATGCACTTCCTGGCATCCACATCAGTGTCTACCTTTGGTGACTGCACAAGGGATGGATACCCAGGTGGAACAGTGTAGTAGAAGGAATTATTTAACCCCCAGATTTGCCGCTGTAAGATCTCCTACCCGAATGAGACCAGTAAAGAAGATACAACTCAATAATTATAGTATAAATAGCACGCTAGATTGGGCAGATTTACCACTACACTACTCTAATCACCGACTATGAGATCCCTTATAACTTGCGGTCATCCAGGTCGAGTGGTTGTCCAGCTCGGCTCCTCCTTCGTTGGCTTCCTTCTCCCGCTGACTTCCTTCTACCTCAGCTTCCTGTTGCTCTTCCTTCTGCTTCTCTGTCTTATTCTTCTGCCTTTTATATCGAATTCCTCTCACTCTCTCCTCCCCCTAAGCCTTTTTCTCCGCCTCCCCTTCTACTGCCCAATTCTCTGGCTCTAGTCTTTATTTTACAGGTTTTTAATTGGACAGAACGTTTACAAGATGGTCACTGTGTACAGATTCAATCATCTTCTGCATTCCCTCCCAGGAGGGTGGAACTAGGATCAAAAATACAAGCCTGGGGCTATCCACTGGGAACTAGGATCAAAATACAAGGCTGAGGCTATCCACAACACTGATTCAATCCTCCTCTGGAGCCCCTCTCAGGGAGGTGGAACTAGGATCAAAATACAAGGCTGGGGCTATCCACAACATTTTCCCCTTTTTGTCCATTTAAAAGACTCTTTTCTCTCAGATATATTGAGCACAAACTATATTACCATATTGTAATTCTTAAAGTATAAGACAGACATAATACCCAGTCTATCATTTTTGTTAACTAAATAGAACCTCTGCTATCTCTCTTAACTAAAAGGCTTAGTTCTGAACTTGGCTTATGTCCTGTCTTTAAAATGAATGCCATCTGAAAACTATCCTCTCAAAGTAATAGCCTGCATTGGCTGTGAGACTATAAATCTTCAACACCATCAGAAATCCAGAATGACTGAATTAACTGAAGATATGGGAAGCACAAAGCATGGTTTCCATAACTTAGCCAACTTATATAGACCCCTGGAACACCTGGACAGTTCCTTACTTCAAAACGTTGGAGCATCTAGTCTTCAGCCTTCTGGCCCAGTATCATCTGACAGACCTAGTAATGCAGAATTTTTAAGGGCTGATTACTCTGTCTTGGCAGATATAATCAGTCGACTTTTCTGCAAGTGTGTCCTTTTCTGGACAATATTTTGTCTGTAGATGAAAAGAGGCAATTCTTGCCTAGTGGCTGTCTCACCACAACTGGAGTAACTCCAAAGATGCTCAATTTCTTCTTGGAATCCAAGACAGGGAAGCTGTCAGGAGTAGACAGGTCTCTAGTAAAATGAACATTAATACAGAAATACTAGCGACGTCACTTCTGTGGACTTCTGATGTTTTGAAAACCAACTATCTATGTAAAGCAATCTGCACTGTTGTCCATTAACTCCTTTCTGCTATTTTAAATAAAATCTAGAAAACATCCTAACTATAACTCAGAGCCATGCAATTGCTACAGGCCCTTAACTCACAGGCCAACCATCTCAAATCAGTTAAAAAAGTTAAAGAAGGACTGGGTCTAAGCCTTGTACTCCTAAATGTGTTATATAGGGACAATGCCTAAAGAGTAACAATATTAATCTCACTTTTATATCAATAAGAAAACTCATATCAATGAAAACTTTAAATTTATACAAATAAATTCTATACCAATGAAAGAGATTATAACTCAACTTTGTATCAATTATGGAGATTTCTACCAATGTAGAAATAATCAATTCTAACTATTCCTCCCGGTTCCAATAAAACCATTACTTTTCCCTAGAAGGATAGCCTAATATTAACCACCTCAGTCCCCAAGCCCAGGGAATAGGGGCGTCGACTCTTCATTAACTTCTTCAAGCCGAATTTGGGCGTAGAATTCCCATTTGGGGGCCCAAAGGGAAATAGAAAAATTGGCTTAGTCAAAGGAGAGCTATCGGGCATCCTTTGCCTTGCAGTCACTATGTGCTGAGAGAGTTCATTGCTTAGCTAACATTGTGACTGTGACAGTTGGAAAGGCTGGACGGGCAAGCCAGCTGTTCTGGCAAAGTTCTGGAAGCAAGTATTTGACATAGTTGGCAGCTTCGACGAAGAAGTAGCATCGACATAGTTGCAGTAGAATCAAGCACGAAGCTGGAATTGTAGGTCTCAGCATCCCGAGTATGAATCTTTTTCAGGCTGTCTTTCTCTTCTTTCTTCCTTCAATATATAAAAACTTAAAAGCAGCAGTTAGTTCTGCAGGGTACACAGCTTTGTCAATGAGGGTCAATAAAGAAAGACGATTGCCTTTCTTCAGATTAGTTTGATTACTTAAACAAACTGTAATATAACTTTGTATACATGCCTTCAGAAAGGATGGCATGTATTAACAAGTCATTAGAAATTAGTACCCAATAAATATTCTTGGTTTGGTATAGACATTTTAGTCCCAGCCAGTTCCAGAGCTGTCTCCATAAGAAACATAAACATCATTATAATATACATCACCCATCTTGAAAATAAAATTAACTTAATAACTAAAAAGTACTATATGTGCCTATTCTTTAGGCCTTCCCTATTTGCCAAGCAGGTAAAGAACCCAGAATTCCCGTGGGGCCCACGTTAGACCGAACCCGAGTCTCCTGTGAGGCAGTATAACTTTATATCATCTGAATACACCTAATTTACACTATCTTACTGTTTGGCTCTCTGCCAGAATAGTCTCTATTATATACACTGTACTCTCTATTCTAGAGTCAGTGACAATTTTTCCCTATCTCAACTAAAGTACTGTATATGCCTATTCTTAGGCTTTTCTTATTTTGCCAAGCAGGAAATGAACCCAGAATTCCCGTGGGTCCCATGTTAGACAGAACCCGAGTCTCCTGTGAGGCAATATAGCTTTATATCATCTGAATTCATCTGATTTACATTATCTTTCTATTCAGTCCTCTGCCTTAGAACAGTTTTTTATTTATACACTGTACTCTACGCTGGAGTCAGTGACAATTTTCCCTATCTAAGTTCCAAACTGCAGGCGATAATCCCCACCTGATTCAGACAAATTGTTTATAATTTTTTCCTTAAAACAAATAATCTCAATTTTAATTCACAGACACTGTACTCTCTACTTTAGAGTCAGCTACTTTCTTTCTTTCTTTCTTTTTTTTTTCCTAACATAAAGCAACTTGTTTTGTTTTTCAAGACAGGGTTTCTCTGTATAGCTTGGGCTGTCCTGGAACTCACTCCAGGCTGGCCTTGAACTCAGAAATCCTCTGCCTCTGCCTCCCAAGTGCTAGGATTAAAGGCTTCACCTGCCTCTGCCTCAGAAGTGCTGGGATTAAAGGCTTGTGCCACCTCTGCCTCCCAAGTGCTGGGATTAAAGGTGTGTGCCACCACTGCCTCCCAAGTGCTGGGATTAAAGGCTGTGCCACTTCTGCCTGGCTCACTTGCTTGCTTGCTTTCTTGCTTGCTTGTTTGCTTGCTTGCTTGTTTCCTTCCTTCCTTCCTTCCTTCCTTCCTTCCTTCCTTCCTTCCTTCCTTCCTTCCTTCTTTTTTCTTTCTTTCTTTTTAAAATATTATTAACTTATTTTTAAATATTACAGCATCTGCCTTATTTTGATTTGCTAGCTTTAGTAAATTATCTTCTAGACCTTGTCTCCAAATCTTATCTCTATCTCCTTGCTGTTGCTTATTTTGACTAATTAAATCCTGAACCTTTAGTTTCTAGTGTTACTTGTAATCATTTTTCTAGGACAAGGAATTTCTTATCTAGGACCTTCTCTTTTGAGAAGACATAGTAAATCAAGAGAATAAATATTGCAATACTGATAAATAATGTCTATTTTCCCTAAATTGATTCCTGTCAAACCATTCGAAATATCATCATATAAAGCCCAGAAAATATTTATCGTGTTTCTCATCTTTAAGTATCTAAAGGTTATATATCTTTTTTTATATCAAAGAATTACCTGATCCAAAGCCTTCAGTTCACCGTTTCTGCCTAAAAATTACCTAGCAGGCAGTTGTTACAGCTTGGATCAAGCCCAGCTGCAGGCTCAGGTGCTGCTACTGACCCTGGCCTTAGCTCTCTGGGGATTGGGAGAGGGAGCCTCTCTGTGACTCTTTGTAGGCCTCTCAGATCCACTCAGCTTTCAATACACGCTAGTGTAGCTTAAAAGGCTGCCTGAACCCTATTCAGGGATTGAAGGGCAATGAAATTTTATCTCAGGTTAGTTGAGTTCTAAGCAATAAGTTGGGCGACAATTTGTAGTAGTAATTAGGCGCCAATTTCTAGTAGAAATTATTTAAACCCCAAACTTGTTAGGGGTAAATCTCCTACTGAAGGAGACCAGTCAAGGAAAGCACAACTCGATAATTATGATATAAATCCCACGCCTGGATTGGGCATATTTACCACTATACTATTCTAATCCCCGGCTATGAGATCCCTTATAACTTGTGGTTTTATCCAGGCTGCGTGGTTGTCCAGCTCCGTCGTCAGCTTCCTTCTACCGCCGGCTTTCTTCTGCTTCAGCTTCCTCTTGCTTCTCCTCTGCTTCTCTTTCTGCTTCTGCTCTCCCAGCGACTCCCTTCTTTTCTGCCTCTCTCTTGCAGGCCCTCCTTCAGTTTCTGTCTCACACTTTGTCTCTATATTTGCTCCCATAAGTATTTTGTTACCACTTCTAAGAAGGACTGAAGAGCCCCGACTTGATCTTCCTTCTTTATGAGCTTCATGTGGTCTGTGAGTTGTATCTTGGATATTGCCAGGTTTGGGGCTAATATCCACTTATCAGTGAGTGCATACCAAGTGTGTTCTTTTGTGATTGGGTTACCTCACTCAGGATGATATTTTCTAGTTCCATTCATTTACCTAAGAATTTCTCAAATTCATTGTTTTTAATAACTGAGTAATATTCCATTGTGTAAATGTACCACATTTTCTGTCCAATTTTCTGAGGAACCGCCAGACTGTTTTCCTACTACTATTGTTTGTGTCAAAAATCTTGTAACTGCCAGACTGATTTCCAGAGTGGTTGTATCAACTTGCAATCCCATCAACAATAGAAGAGTGTTCCTCTTTCTCCACATCCTTGCCAGCATCTACTATCACCTGAGTTTTTGATCTTAACCATTCTGACTGGTCTGAGGTGGAATCTCAGGGTTGTTTTGATTTGCATTTCCCTGATGACTAAGGATGCTAAACATTTCTTTAGGTGCTTCTTGGCCATTTGAGTTTCCTCAGTTGAGAATTCTTTGTTTAGCTCTGTACCCCAGTTTTAATAAAGTTATTTGGTTGTCCGGAGTCTAATTTCTTGAGTTCTTTGTATATATTGAATATTAGCCCTCTATTGGATGTGGAATTGGTAAAGATCTTATCCCAATCTGTTGGTTGCCTTTTTTGTCCTATTGACAGTGTCCTTTGCCTTACAGAAGCTTTGCAATTTTATGAGGTCCCATTTGTCAATTCTTAATCTTAGAGCATAAGCCATTGGTATTCTGTTCAGGAACATTTCCCCTGTGCCCAAGTGTTGGAGGCTCTTCCCCACCTTCTCTTCTATTAAGGTTCAGTGTATCTGGTTTTGTGTGAAGGTCCTTTATCCACTTGGACTTGAGCTTTGTACAAGGAGATAAGAATGGATTGATGTGCATTCTTCTACATGTTGACCTCCAGTTGAACCAGCACCATTTGTTGAAAATGCTGTCCTTTTTCCACTGGAGAGTTTTAGCTCCTTTGTCAAAGATCAAGTGATCATAGGCATGTGGGTTCATTTCTGGGTCTTCAATTCTATTCCACTGATTTTCCTGCCTGTCTCTGTAACAATACCATGCAGTTTTTATCACTATTACTCTGTAGTACAGCTTGAGGTCATGGATGGTGATTCTCCGAGAAGTTCTTTTATTGTTGAGAATACTTTTCACTATCCTGGTTTTTTTTTTGGTTATTCCAAATGAATCTGCAAATTGCTCTTTCTAACTCTACGAAGTATTGAGTTGGAATTTTGATGGGGACTGTGTTGAATCTACAGATTTCTTTTGTTAAGATGATCATTTTTATTATGTTGCTCCTGCCAATCCATGAGCATGGGAAATCTTTCCATCTTCTGAGATCTTTAGTTTCTTTCTTTAGGGACTTGAAGTTTTTGTCATACAGATGTTTCACTTGCTTGATTAGATTCACACAAAGGTATTTTATATTATTTGTGAATATTGTGAAGGGTGTCCTTTCCCTAATTTCTTTTTTAGCCTGTTTATCTTTCAGGAAGAGGAAGGCTACTGATTTGTTTGAGTTGATTTTATAACTAGCCACTTTGCTGAAGTTGTTTATCAGGTTTAGGAGCTCTCTGGTGGTAGTATTGGGGTCACTTAATTATACTATCATATCACCTGCAAATAGTGATATTTTGACTTCTTCCTTTCCTATTTGTATCCCTTTGATTTTTTTTGTTGTCTAATTGCTCTGGATAGGACTTCCAGTACTATATTGAATAGGTAGGGAGAGAGTGGGCATCCTTGCCTAGTCTCTGATCTTAGTGGGATTGCTTCAAGTTTCTCTCCATTTAGTTTGATGTTGGCTACTGGTTTGCTGTATATTGCTTTTACTATGTTTAGGTATGAGCCTTGAATTCCTGATCTTTCCAAGACTTTTACCATGAAGGGATGTTGACTTTTGTCAAATGCTTTCTCAGCATCTAGTGAGATGATTATGTGTTTTTTTTTTCCTTTGAGTTTGTTTATATAGTGGATTACATTGATAGATTTCCGAATACTGAACCATCCCTGCACTCCTGGGTTAAAGCCTACTTGATCATGATGGATGATTGTTTTGATGTGTTCTTGGATTCGGTTTGCTAGAATTTTATTGAGTATTTTTGCATTGATATTCATAAGGGAGATTGGTCTGAAGTTCTCTTTCTTTGCTGGGTCTTTGTGAGGTTTAGGTATGAGTGAGATTGTGGTTTCATAGAACGAATTGGGTAGTGTTCCTTCTGTTTCTATTTTGTGGAATAGTTTGAAGAGAACTGGTATTAGGTCTTCCTTCAAGGTTTGGTAAAATTCTGCACTAAAACCTGGGCTTTTTTTGGTGGGGAGACTTTTAATGACTGCTGCTATTTCTTTAGGGATTATGGGACTGCTTAGATGGTTTATCCGCCCCTGATTTAACTTTGGTACCTGGTATCTGTCTAGGAAATTGTCTATTTCATCCAGATTTTCCAGTTTTGTTGAGTATAAGCTTTTGTAGTAGGATCTGATGAGTTTTTGAATTTCCTCAGTTTCTGTTGTTATGTTTCCCTTTTCAGTTCTGATTTTATTAATTTGGATACTGTCTCTGTGCCCTCTGGTTAGTCTGGCTAAGAGTTTATCTATCTTGTTGATTTTCTCAAAGAACCAACTCCTGGTTTTGTTGATATTTTGTATAGTTCTTTTTGTTTCTACTTGGTTGATTTCAGCCCTGAGGTTAATTATTGCCTGCCATCTACTCCTCTTGGTTGTATTTGCTTCTTTTTGTTCTACAGCTTTCAGGTGTGTTGTCAAGTTGCTAGTGTATGCTCACTCTAGTTTCTTTCTCTAGGCACTTAGAGCTATGAATTTTCCCCTTAGCACTGCTTTCATTGTGTCCCATAAGTTTTGGTATGACGAGCCTTCATTTTCATTAAATTCTAAAAAGTCTTTAATTTCTTTCTTTTTTTTCTTCCTTGACCAAGTCATCATTGAGTAGAGCGTTGTTCAGTTTCCACGTGTGTGTGGGCTTTCCATTGTTTTTGTTATTATTGAAGACCAGCCTTAGTCCACGGTGATCTGATAGGATGCAAGGGATTATTTCAATAGTTTTGTATTTGTTGAGGCCTGCTTTGTGATCAATTATATGGTCTATTTTGGAGAAGGTACCATGAGGTTCTGAGAAAAATGTATATTCTTTTGTTTTAGGATGAAATGTTCTATAGATATCTGTTAAATTCATTTGGTTCATAACTTCTGTTAATTCCACTGTGTCTTTGTTTAGTTTCTGTTTCCATGATTTGTCCATTGCTGAGAGTGGTGTGTTGAAATCCCCCACTATTATTGTGTGAGGTGCCATGTGTGCTTTGAGTTGCAGTAAAGTTTTTTTTTTTTTTTTTTTTTTTTTATGAATGTGGGTGCCCTTGCTTTTGGAGCATAAATCTTGAAAGCAGAATTGAGAGTTCATCTCGGTAGACATTTCCTTTGATAAGTATGAAGTATCCTTCCTTCCTTATCTTTTTTGATAACTTTTGGTTGAAAGTCAATTTTATTCGATATTAGAATGTCTACTTCAGCTTGTTTCTTGGGATCATTTGCTTGGAAAACTGTTTTCCAGCCCTTTACTCTGAGGTAGTGTCTGTCTTTGTCACTGAGGTGCGTTTCCTGTATTCAGCAATATTCTGGGTTCTGTTTATGTATCCAGTCTGGTAATCTATGTCTTTTTATTGGGAGATTTGAGTTCATTGATGTTAAGAGATATTAAGAAAAAGTGATTGTTTCTTCCTGTTATTTTAGTTATTAGAGGTGTAATTATGTTTGTGTAGCTACCTTCTTTTGGGTTTGTGGGAAGATTACTTTCTTGTTTTTTCTATGTTGTAGTTTCTCTCCTTGTGTTGGAGTTTTCCATCTATTATCCTTTGTAGGGCTGAATTTGTGGGAAGATATTGTGTAAATTTGTCATGGAATATCTCGGTTTCTCCATCTATAGTGATTGAGAGTTTTGATGGGTATAGTAGTCGGGACTGGCATTTGTGTTCTCTTAGAGTCTGTATGATACCACTCCAGGATCTTCTGTCTTTTAGTCTCTGGTAAGAAATCTGGTGTAATTCTTATAGGTCTACCTTTATGTGTTACTCGACCTTTTCCCTTTACTGCTTTTAGTAATTTTTCTTTGTTTTGTGTATTTGATGTTTTGATTATTATGTGATAGGAAGAATTTCTTTTCTGGTCTAGTGTATTTGGAGTTTGGTAGGCTTCTTGTATGTTCATAGGCATCTCTTGCTTTAGGTTAGGAAATTTTTCCTCTATAATTTTGTTGAAGATATTTACTGGGCCTTTAAGTTGGGAATCTTCACTCTCTTCTATACCTGTTATCTTTGGGTTTGGTCTTCTCATTGTGTCCTGGATTTCCTGGATGTTTTGGGTTAGGAGATTTTTGCATTTTGCGTTTTCTTTGACAGTTGTGTCAATATTTTCTATGGTATCTTCTGCACCTGAGATTCTCTCTTCTATTTCTTGTATTCTGTTGGTGATGATTGCATCTATAACTCCTGATTTCTTTCCTAGGCTTTCTATCTCCAGGGTAGTCTCCCTTTGAGATTTCTTTATTGTTTTTACTTCCATTTTTAGATCCTGGATGGTTTTGTTTAATTCCTTCACGTGTTTGGTTGTGTTTCCTTCCAATTCTTTAAGGGATTTTTGTGTTTTCTCTTTAAGGGCTTCTACCTGTTTACCTGTGTTCTCCTGTATTTTAAGGGAGTTGTTTATGTCCTTATTAAAGTCTTCCATCATCCTCATGAGAAGTGATTTTAAATCTGAATCCTGTGCTTTTCCGGTGTGATGAGGTGTCCAGGACTTGCTATGGTAGGAGAAATGGGTTCTGATGATGCCAGGTAACTTTGGTTTCTGTTGCTTATGTTCTTGTGGTTGCCTTTCGCCATCTCATTAATTCTAGTTCTACCTGCACTCACTGTCTCTGACTGGAGACTGTCTTTCTAGTTATCTTTGTTGTGTTAGAACTCCTCAGAGTCCAGCTGTCTCTGTGATCCTGTGTTCCTGAGCTCCTGGGTAGAAGAGCTCCTGGGACTCAGGCATCCTCTGGGATCCTGAAATCCTGCTGCTCTGAGTGCAGTGGTTCCTAAGCTGAGTTCTACCACTTCTCTAAGATGGTTCAGGATATGGTGTGTTCACAGGAGCAGATCTGCTAAGTGTTTGCCCCAGCCAAAAGGACCAAGCAAAGTGTGGAAGGGGAGTGGTATTCCAGAGGGGTGGGGTTTGGGTGGATGATGGGTCTATAGTGCCCCAGGCTCCCAGTTGCAGTTCTGGGGCATAGGGTTATAGGGAAGGATTCTTATCAGGAAGAGTCAGGATAAGGTGTCTTCACAGGAGCAGACCTGCTAGGTGTCTGCCCCAGCCAAAAGGGCCTTTTTATATTCTTTAGTCTAGTGTATCCAACAGAATTTTCTACAATGATTAAGATATTTGGTAAACTGCTCTGTCCAATCTAGCAGCCATTAGCCGCATGTGGCTATTGATTAGAGAGTAGCTGGTTCAACTGGGAAAATGGAATTTTGATTGCATTTACTTTTATGGTATAATCAAGTTTATTTTTAGAATATAGAAGTGAAAAAGTGTGTGCATTGATTTGGTTTATTATTTTGTGGGGTGGAGGAGAGAACTGTATTGCATCAATGAAATGAATATAAATTGATCCAGCCACTAAAGTAGTTAGTATGGAGGGTCCATTCCATGGGAAAGCACCAATCTCTGACACTATTAATGATACTCCCTTATGCTTGCAGATAGGAGTCTAGCATGGCTGTCCTCTGAGAGGCTCCATCTAGCAGCTGGCTGAAACAGATTCAGAGACCCACAATCAAAGAGTAGATGGAGCTTGGGGACTCTTATGGAAGAGCTGGGAGTAAGGTCTCAACAGAAAGACCAATAGAGTTAACTAAATCTAGACCCATGGGGCTTGTAGAGACTCAGGAACCAAAGATCATACACAGGCTGGACCTTGGCCTTCCCACACATATTTAGCAGTTGTGCAGCTTGGCCTTCGTGTGTGTCCCTGACAACTGGAGCAAGAACTAACCCAAAAGCTGTTGCCTATCTGTGGAATACAGTCTCCTAACTGGGTTGTCTTGTCTGGCCTCAGTGGGAAATGAAGTGCCTAGCCCTGGAGAGTCTTGATATGCCATGATTTGGCGGGGTAGGGGTGGGGTTGGGTAGGATGGGTAGGGGGATGTTACCCAGGTGGTCCTCCATTCTCTCAGAGGAGAAATGGAGGGGGAAGGGTGAGGGAGGACCAGGAAGGGAGACAGTGATTGGACATAAAGTGAATAAATAAAAAATAATAAAAGTAAAACAAAATAAAAGCATGAAAATAGCATGATCATACAGTCCAGCTATACCAACCAAAGGAATATCCAAAGGAACTGAAGTCAGTGTATATATCAAAGATACACACACATCCATGTCTGTTGAAGCATTACACAGCGTTGCCTCTGTGCTCATCAGTGAATGAGGGAGGAAAAAAATGTACACACCTATGTACATTATGTACACTATGAGTTAGTGCTGTTTGTAAGAAAAACCGCTGGAACTGGAGATCATTATATTAAGACAAGTATTTTATGTTTTCTTTCATGAATAGAATTTAAGGTGTGGTAAGGACACATGAAAGCAGAGGGGAATCTATTAAGAAAACAGAAAAGGGCCTGGGTGGGACTTATAAAATGAGAAACTGGGGAAAGAGTATAATGAAAGTAGATTCCACCTGGGTATCCATCCCTTGTGCAGTCACCAAAGGTAGACGTTGATGTGGATGTCAGGACGTACATGCTGACAGGAGCCTGATATAGCTGTCTCCTTAGAGGTCTGCAAGAGTCTGACATATTCAGAGGAGGATGCTCACAGCTAACCATTAAACTGATCATGGGGCTCCCAATTGAGGAGTTAGAGAGAAGACTGAAGGAGATGAAAGGGTTTGTGACCCCATGAGGAAAGCAACAATACCAACCAACCAGAGCTCCCAGGGTCTAAACCACCAGCCTGGGAGCGCTTAGGGAGGGACCCATGGCTCCAGCTGTATATGTAGGGGAGGATGACAGTGTCATGCATAGGTGGGAGAGGAGATCCTTGGTCCAGTGAAGGCTGGACACCCCAGTGTGGGAGAAATCATGGGTGGGTAGGTGGGAGTGGGAGAGTGGGTGGGGGCATCATATTCTCATAGAAGCAGGAGGAGGGGGGATGGGATAGGAGGTTCCTGAGTGGGGGGAAAATGGGGAAAGAGGATTACATTTGAAACATAAATAAAATATCCAATTTAAGAAAGAAAGTAGATTATGCGGGTCTGTGAAAGTATCACAATAAAACCTACCACTTTATATAACTTACACTGATAGAAATGCTTATCAATGTTTTCAGCTGAGCTGCACCTTTTCTTTCATAAATAACATGTCACCATTTACTAACCTTTGCTATGATGAAGATCATCTCTAAACAGGATATGGAAAATATTTCCAATAGAAAATATGATATTGCTTTTTCTCTTAAGAAACAAGACTACTTTTAAATGTTGATTAAAAAACAGAAACTACATTTTAAAACTCAGGCTATAGAGTAGATGTCTTGAAAACAGGAAAAATGTGTTGGCTTGGGTTGATTTTTCAGCTCTTTTGTAACATCAATTGTTTTCTGTGCAGAAAAAAAGGTTCTTAGTTTGATGCAGTCTTGCTATCCCAGAGAAATTTGAGAATTTCTTATGTAAATACTGCATTTATGTCATTTCAACCTGTCTCTTCCCTCCAACTTCTTTCATGCCTGCTCCCTCAAATAACATCCTTTCTTCATAACTTCTTTTGTTTTAATTTTTAAAAGTTTATTTATTTATTTTATGTCCATGAGCTGTCTTCAGACATATCAGAAGAGGGCATCAGATCCCATTACAGATGGTTGTGAGCCACCATGTGGTTGCTAGGAACTGAACTCAGGACCTCTGAAAGAGAAGTCAGTGCTCTTAACCACTGAGCTATCTCTCCAGCCCTCCTATAATTATTAGTTTTAAACACACACACACACACACACACACACACACACACACACACACACACACACAGAGATGTGCTCACTTATATAGACATAACATTGAGTTCATTTAGTTTTGGCTGTATGTATATATGTATGTATGATGTATGTATGTATGTATGTATGTTATATGTATGTATTTGGGCTAATCACTTGGGACTGAATAACATAATTTTTGACTAAAGTAATCATATATTCTACTAAATGACTGAAATATAGCTAGTACAACCAATGAACTATATTCTTTTAAATAGTATTTTTACTTCTTTATTTGAAAATTTCATAAATGTATTGAATGCATTTTGGTCAGACAAACCCTCTGTCTCCTCAACTCTTTCCAAAGTTTTGCATACATATATGTCTGTGCACCACATAATTCAGACAACAGTTCTAGAACTCCTGAAACTGGAGTTACAGATGTTTATGAGGTACCACGTGGGTGCTGGAAATTAAATCCTCTACAAGATTAACAAGTGTATTTAACTGCTGAGCCATTTTTCCAGTTCCTATGCCTGTTTTGACAAAATAAAATTCCTTGAATCTAATTGACTCTGCTCATATATTCATGGGTATGGGGCATCTACTGGAACATAGTCAAAACAGCAGCACTATGCCCCTAAAGAAAAGTGATTCTCCTTCCAGCAGCTATCCAGTGCACATAGCTCCACCTTTGGAGGCCTCTGGATTATTTAAGCTATTGATGCTGGAATTTTACCTGGCTTTGTGAAGGTTACCATAGTTACTGTGAATTTATGTATGTAATGGCCATACCATGTACAGATGACAGAATTTCAGATCAATTCTCCCCATTGTCAGGCCTTTACATTCCTCACACTGCTTTTTCTGCAATGTTGAGTGAACCATGGGGAATGTAGATGTCCTTTCTTCCCCTTGAGTGCTCAAAATCACTTATTCTCAGTACTTTGGCTAGTTATATATCTCATTACTTATCGAAAAAGAAACTTCTCTTATGAAGGTTGCAAGCAGCAGAAATCTGTGGATTTTAAACCAAAGATAATATAGGTAGTTATCAAACTGACCATTTACTGCAACACCAGTAGAGCTTTGACCTACGTAACCCTGTGTTTTTGATCAGGCATGATATTGTTTCCATGGAGCAGGCCTGAAATCCAAGTACTAAAATGTGATTGGTTACTTCCGTAATAGTCATGCCATTATTGCAACAGTGGATATATTGAATGGCAGGTCAGTATTATAACACTTAGACATTAATGCCTTTTCTGACCCAGAAGCCTGTGTGGATGTGAGGAAAGAGGAACTTTTTACACCACTGGTTGGAATATAATGATGCCACTTTGGAAGTCATTTTGGAGATTACTTTAAAAACTAGAAATAGAACTTTCATATGACCCTGCTAGTCCACTCCTAGGCACAGACTCAAAGGACATTATATCCCACTATTACATTACTTGCCAATCTATGTTTATTAGTACTCTATTACACACACACACAGACACACACACACACAGACACACACACACAGACACACACACAGAGACACACACACGTATGTATATTAGCTAAGAAATAGACACATCCTAGAAGTCTAATGAGGTGATTGAACAGGAAAGAAGTCATGCATGCAAATAATGCAATTTTGTTCAACTTCAAAGAAAACTGATGTCATAAAATTTGCAAGGAAATGGATGAAATTGGAAAAATATTATACTGATTGAGGTCATTCAGGCTCAGAAAGACAAATGCCACATGTTTTCCCACATAAGGATCAGAGCTTTGAATCTTTCGATTTGTGTATTTAACTTGGAATATATGTAGAAGCCGAGAACTCTGGAAATATGCCACCATAGGAGGTTATTATGAGAGAAGGGATAATAGGATATAAGTAAATGAAAGGAGAGAGGGAGGCTACTGCAGATGGAACAGTTTGGGCATGAAGGAGGCTGGAGAATGGGTAATGAGAGTATGGGTGAAGAGTTAGCCAAAATGATGTGTATATAAAAAGGGTATATGAAAGCCTACAGTCTCACAACTCAAGTGAAAAATATAATATTAGAGGGGTTAGTAAAACACATATAAAATTAAAGAACAGGAGAATTACTGGGGTTTAAAGGCTTAATCAAGGATGAAGCCAGGGGATAAGGGAGAAGAGGGAGTAACAGAACGTTAGCCATAGTTAAGGATATATGAAAGTTCACTAGTTAGTAAGCTAATTTCAATGCTTTTCCCAGCAAGACATGAACTGATAAAGCAAAAGCTACCGTGCATGAGGTACTTTCCCACAAGTTACTGATAGAGGAGGATGCAGAAACGACCTCAAACGATATAAGCTGCTACTATAGCTCTTGGTTACCTATCAGAACTAAATGGTTGGAGCTTATTGCTGAAGACACCGTACACTGGTTTCAGAACACAAGGAATCAATCTCAAACTGACCACAAATTTCCCTTCCTGTTAGCTAGCTTTTATATTAATGAAATTTATTTTTAAATTATATTTATCTGTCAAGTCCATACATCAAATTACTTACATGTGGCTTGTGATCACCACATTCGACAACATATAGCTCTAAGTCAAACTAGGTCTGTTCTAATTTTTACCTTTGCTTTGTTAGATACAAGAGATATTGGGGTGAGACTGGTTTAGTGATGTCTTCTCATGATTCATTTAGAAAACATTGACAAAGATGGGCAGATTACATATCACTAAACATTTATTTTTTTCAGTATGCATAGAAACAGACATAAATAAATAAAAACAATAAATGTAGTTAATTTATGGGTAGTGGGGTTATATTTTCTTACTTTCTTTCCCATTTCCCAAGTGTTCTGGAATAAGGATTATAACCTTTGTATTTAGAGAATGATATAGTAAATATGATTAAATGTTCCCTCAGGTATGATTTTTCTAAAAAGGAAAAACAGGGAAGGCATCTTTTCCAAGGAATCTGTAAGCAGCTTCCAGACAATCACTAACTTGGCAAATGGGGGAAAGCCCAATGGCAGGCCGCTCTGGAGTATGGCTCAGACATTGCATGTGTAGATGCTCTCCCAGCTGCTTCCTCACATCAAATAGCTAACAACCTAGAGTTTCAAAGCCAAGTCATTTCCTGCTGTCATCATTGATGAAGCCTGTACACAGATGGAGAAGTAAATTAAAAGGGAGAATTGGTGAGTTTCTATATTTGACCCAGTTACTATTTTTGCCAAATAAGGAGGAAAAACTTAGAATTTCAAGCATGAGGAAATAGATTCTGATATTGTGAGAAAAAAAATCTTACTGCTCTTTTTTAGCCCTTTCTAGATGTACACTTCCTTCTTGGAAATCAGGGCAGAATTTGACATAATATATATAGTTTCAGAGTTGTAACATTATGATGCAACCTAGAAAAAAGGGGTTGTTTGAGACAGTAAACAAATACACAAAAGTGTGTGTGTGTGTGTGTGTGTGTGTGGTGTGTGTTTTAATTTGACCTATCTGAGAACTCACTGGGTAGGCATAAGGCCAAAACTTTATAGCTATCATTGCTGAGCTTTCAAATTTGGACTTGGAGGCAATTTAAGGAAGGAGGCTTCCAATGAAACACTACCAGGAACAGTGGAGTGTTTCACCCAGTCTTAGTTCTGGCTCATCCACAATCAGATTAACTGCTTTGTATTACTCCTTCTCTCAGTTTCTTGCCACCATAATACAGCACCAGCGGATCTTTTGTATACCACAGTTTGCCTTTACTAATGTATAATGTTAAGGGTTTGTCTTTTGATGCCTTCTAGGTTTCTTATCTTTATTTCCTAGAGGATCATAAAAGGCTGAGAAGCTTTATGGAACAATGAAGGTATTCGGACATTGTAAATGAGGGGCTGCTAAGGGAAAGATGGCAAACATGGTCCTTCCAAGACCTTATTGCCATCAAACAAGCAGATATTTTGCATTGTCTTGGATTGCTGAATGAGTTTTCAGAGACAAGTGCTTCCTTCAATACAGATGAAGGGAAGTAGCTCCTAGGTTCTAGGTCTAGTTGTATAACAACAAAGGATAAATTAGGCTTTGCCTTTCAATTTTGTATTTATTTTCAATGGTTATTTTTAGTTAGCCTGATTAAGAATATTTAAAAATCATTTCTTCCTGAAATAGCTTTTGTTCCCTGAAATTGGAAAAACTAAAATGCTTTCAAGTTGCAAATCATTATATTGATAGTTATAAGATGTTCTTTTTATTAAACACCCAGAGATTAATTGAGATTAAGTGAAGTCCTGAGGCTTTTTAATGACTATACTCAGCTTGTTTATGTTGGCCTTGAATACTGCCTGATAGTCAACTTTTGGTTACTATAATAAATGTTTAACATAACTAACTTATAAAAACTTAGGAGTTACTGTGGTTCATAGTTTTGCAAGTTCTGGTCCATGTTTGATTGCTCTCATTTCTTGATTGTCTAATTTCTCATTTGGGCCTGTGTGGAGGAAGCACATCATGGCAAGAGTGTACCACAAAGCAAAAGTCCACAGCAACAGGGCAGGAAAAGCAACAGACAATGAGGACCAGGCCAGGATCCCATCATTTCCTTCATGATATACCCTTAAGTCTTCTCACTATATCTCACCTCTGCAAGTTTTAACTACCTTACTTCCTGGGGATCAAAACTTCTAAAATATTGGTCTATGGGTGATCCATAAGGTTCATAGTATAGCCTTCAACTTCTGGACCCAAAAGTTTATATTCATCTCAAAATAAAAAGGACATTCAATCCATACACAAGAAGACCCATAGTCTTAACTCAAGCACTGCTCAAACTCTTAAGTCCAAATTATCTTCTGGCATATAAGGTTCATGAAGCATGAGCCACTATAAAAATAGAAAGATATAATGGTGACAAGAGCACAGAATAAACATTTTCATTTCAAAGAAAAGAATAGGGAAATAATAGCAAGTTAGTGCAAAGCAAGACTAATTCCTAGCAAGGAAGCATTGCATCCTAAATCTCTGTATACAGCATCTAGTACACAGTGGCAGGGTGTATACTTCCAAAGGATTACAGCTATTCTAGCCATACCACATGGCTGGCTCTGATCATTAGCAAAGAATCAGTTAGCAAGCATTGTTCATTGTAGGTTCCCAGACTTTCTTGAGATCTCCACTGATATTTTGGCTTCCCTCTCTCAGATTCATATATCTATCACCCTGTGGGGAAATACTCACATGGCCTTGGATCCTGTAATATACTGTGTAGCCACCATAGCTTTCTTTTGAAATATTAATCGAACTCTCTATACCTCATAACTCCTGTATACTGCAGGTGCATCACATGGGTAATGCCTAGGTCTACTGCCAGCAGGAACTGTTCCTCAGCCCATGTGAACCATGGCTGCTGTAGATTGTGATTGTCTTGGAAAATGATCATAAGAAAATGAATTCCTAGGCAATTTTTGGTGCTCTGAGCCACGACGTCTTTCTTTAGAAACTCAGATGCCCTGGGAACCCTTTAAAACAAATGTAGACTTCATTTCTCACTTCTGCAATAGTCATTGTATATTCATTAGAGGCTACCAAGGACATCACTGGCCTTGTGTAAAGGGCTTAAGTTATTTTAATAGGCCACTAACAATATTATTTTCTCTGGTCACACTACTACAGTGCTTCTTTTTGGTCATACTGTATATTATTTTTAAATATTTCTACTCTGGCTGCCTTTGTATTTGATTCTCACAATAAGTTTGGCTAGAAGCAGCTAGCGATATATATATTGTTTCCAGAACTGTTTTGCTACCTTGAAATTTCCTCTTCCAAGTAGATTAGTCAGGTACTTTAATCTTGGCCTCCTATGAAGTCTTGGGGACTGCTTTCATATTCTTTGCCATAGTGTAAGTCTATTAATACAAGTCCTCATATAACCTTCAGCTGCATTGTAACCCTCATTAGCATGGCTTTCCATGCTGTATCACCAGTCTGGTCTTATTAGGCTCTACTAGCATAATGTATTAAGCTCTGCTCATAACAATCTAGGCCTTTTCTATCTCTGCTTGCTCTCCAAACTTTCAAATGACTCCCATAAAGCAGTTGCAAGACACTTCCACCTTGACATGTATATAGTGATGTCAAAGATCCCACTTCTCAGTACCAATTTTTATTTTATTAATTAATAAATTTTATTAGTTTATTGTTTTTTTTAAGTTAATTTTAAAAGGTACCCGAGACATGACACAAGGATTGTATTTTGGGATCACACTTTTACCGGTTCTAGTTCATGTTCAGGTGATTCCATTTCATCTGAGATGTGGTAGTTCTGGAAGGCATAGTAAGGAGCACATGGTCAAGTGAAACTCCATAATTTATGACCAGAAATTAAAGCAGAAAAAGAGTAAGAGATTGGGGTCTCATAGCCTATGATCTGAATATGTTTCACTAGACACCAACCTTAAAAAATGAACTCCGAGGGAGGGGGGGAAATGGGGTAAGGAGAGAACATCTGAAATGTAAAAAAATTTTCCAATAAAAATTTTCCAATAAAAAAAAAATGAACTCCCTCTCCATAGCACCTGCTTGGAAACTAAGTTCCCAACACATAGGCCTTTAGGACACATTTGAGATTCAAATTATTGCCCAGAACATGAAACGGTTTCTACAAAACATCATTCTGCAGATGTAAAGTAGCTCTAAAGTAGTGGCTGTTCCTTATTTATTTTATATGCAGCATAGATACCAATGGACTTGGTGCCATCAATTTTAGAGGAAATTTTTTTACCTCTAATATAGAAGTGCCTCAAGGGTATTATTTATAGCAAATCCACACTAGAATAATCAGCTCTCTGTTGTCTAGGAACCAGCTCAAATTATGCCAAGGTCGCGAATGGAATCTCAAATGACCTATTTAGCTTTTGACAGATGCTAGAAGCTCCTCTGGTGGTTGCCATGTTGCAAATGCACTGTGCTCATAAAAAGACTGGATCTTGGTGTCTAGCCTATCTGAGGGTTTGTGCATGAACTTTATAGTAGGAAAGCAAAGGCCTGATGAGTGTTCAGAGCTCTAGACCATAGTAGAAGAAGAAAACTAAAAAGGCAATGAATTCAAATACTATGGCTTTGACTTGTGGCTTTACTAATATCAGATGCCCTATCCACGTGACATTCATACTTTAAGCCTTAGTTTCATTATCTGTTAATTGGCTATGATAAGACATAGTTCACAGTATTGGTAAGAGTGGAAGTAAAGTCATTAAATACACTGAAGCATCGCATGGTGTTTAAGACATAGTGAGTGACCAAATGGATATCTGGAGGCTGTACATGTGAAATGCCCTCACTGCCTCTTGGCAGTGAAGTTTACAATGTTGGAGGAGATGGAAGACTTTCATGTTTCATTTTATTACATTATGCTGATATTAAATTCATTAATAGCATAGCTTACTTTAATAATGTGTGTAAGCACCAAAAGTCACAATAGATAAAAGAAGTCAATCGTTATGGTATGGTCCTAGTTAGTGTCCAAGTAAGCAATAAGATCAGAAGTCACCTAGCCCAGTCCCAATGACTCTAAGGATAACAATGTTACCATCATACTATGAAGACTCTTTCTGGTTTGTTTACCCACTTTCCAGGGCAAAATTTCATCTTTGGGCTGTTTTGTTTTTCATGCATTTAAAATACTAGAATTATTCTTTGTATGTTGAGCCCAAATCTGTCTGCTTATGATGCCCTTCTGTTGGACTGCCTTAATTTGTTTTATGGAGTCACCCAGAGTAAGCTTATTAGATTCTATTGTATCCGATGCCTTATAACAAGTTTTTATATATTTAAAAATGAGATCTCATGTCATTTTGAAATTACTTCTTTTTTGAGACTCCTCAAATGTTTTAGTATTCATAGTTTCTTCCTACTGTCACAGATTGTGTTCTATAGAAGTTGATGTTGAAAGAATCTTTGAGGTGCAAGATATTTATTATTTATCAGTATTTGTAAAGGGAATGAGGGTGAAAGTAAGGGTTGGAAAAGGAAGACATTGAACTGTGATTCAAGTTTGACAGAAATCTAAGCTAATTAACTCTAAAGAAAGTATTGCCTGTGAACGCTGCTCATTGGTAGGCTGAAATGGCCATCTATAATACCCAGTGTCTGTTTGTAACCAGATGTAGGGAAAGATGTCACATTGGGTTATGCAGAAATCTATAGCTGAATCTTTCTGTTGACTGCTTCATCTAGGCACCACATACTTCATTGGAGACAGAACTTAGTGAAGGAATCCATACGTGAACCTTTTTGTCTCCCGTTCACTGTGCCAGGTAGTTTCACACACATTCTACACATAGTTCTTCCAGGAAGCAAGGGAGTCACTGGCCCTCTGTTCCTTACAATGTAGAAAAGGCACGTGAGAGACATTGATTGGATGAATTTTTGCTCTATTACAACAGGTTCCTTCAGAATCTCAATGCATACCTTGTCCCTCTTTCCCTGTCTGTTATAGAATCCCACCCCCAGTCACTTCCTCTGTGATCCTTATCTCTGAAGGTTTGACATCCCTTCAGGCAACCAGGCCTTACCTGTTGATTTATAGTCATACTTGGGTAAAGGACTGCAAAGAGATGTTCCAATACATTACTTAGATTCCATACCATTGCTTAATGGTTGTTCTCTTTTTGCCTCAAGTTGTTTTTTTTTTTTTCCCAGATGACACTTTTCTTGCTTGTCATGAGAAATAAGGTCTTGGTACCCAAATTGCAGCTATCATTTATAAGTCAATGCCTCCTTTGTCTCTTGGGGTAAGTTTTCCCACTTGGACAATCATGTCCTCTTAGTTAACAGAGCTCAGTATTTCAGGGATAGGAAGTTCAAAGTACCTCAATAGGGTGGGTGAGTTGTATTGGCTGGCTTTGTGTCAACTTGACACAAGCTAGAGTTATCTGAGAGAAGGAAATCTCAACTGAGAAAAATGACTCCATATGATTGGGCTTTAGGCAAACATGTAGGGTATTTTCATGATTGGTAAATGATACGGGAGTACGCAGTCCATTGTGAGTGATTCAATTCTTGGGCTGGTTGTCCTGGTCTCTAAAAAATGAAGAGCGACAAAGCCAGTAAGCAGCAGTCCTCCTTGGCCTCTGCTTTAGTCCCTGACTCCAAGGTTCCTGCTATGAATTTCTTTCCTGATTCCCCTCAGTGATGGAGTGTACTGAGAGCTGTACACAGAAATAGACCCTTTCCTCCCTAAGTTACTTTCAGTCATGATGTTTTAGCACAATTATAGCAACCCTAAGACACAGTGATGATAACTGGCAAACTAGTTTGTTAGGGTTATTGGAACAAAGTGCCAGAGAGGTATACAATAAACAACAGGAAATAACTTTTTAATAGCTCTAGTGTAGCAGGAACAGAGGGGCCACCTTTATGTAAACGCTGAGGACCGCATAGCTGCAAAAGCATCTCCTGCAGGAAGACCTACTTGAAGACTGCCTGAGAGAGCAAGGATTGCTGGCGCAGACAATGCCAACCAGTTGGAACTGGGGAAATGGGGGAAAGGGGATAACATTTGAAATGTAAATGAAGAAAATATCTTTAAAACAATAAGAGAGAGTTGCTTTCTTGGGACCAATGGGGCTCTGGTGGAGGGTATTAAAAGGAGCTTGCAGCAGTGTTCAGATGAGCTTGTTGTGGCGTTTCTCACCTGCTCCCTGACTCTGAGTCACCTCACCTCCAACCCCCAAGGCTAGGTAGGGTCGGGCTATGAGTAATCCAGGGCACAGGCAGCATGTAAGTGCTACAAGTTTGAGATTTACGTGTTAGTATAATTGGGTCCTTCCTTGAGAGGCTTGTGAGAAAAGACCTGTCCTAAATCTCTCTTCATGGTTTGCAGATCATCATCCTTTCTGTCTTTTTTGTCTGGTTACTTTTTAAATGTGTGTATAATCTAAATGTAAGAAGTGATGGTATTTTGATCAACGATAATGGTATTTTGATCATGTACTTTGACTACATCCACTCCCTAACCACTCCCTCCAAACTTTCCATTATCCTACCTTTCTGAAAGTATCCTGTTTCTAGCTTCATGTTATAGGTGTGTGTGTGTGTGTGTGTGTGCGCGCGCGCGCGCGCGTGTGTGTGTTCGTGTTTATTAACCTATGTCTTACATTACCTTCCCTGTGTATGTGTCTGTACCCAAATTTCTTCACTTTTTGAAAAGACTACATTTAGGACTGTAGAGAAGGATCAGGGGTAAAGAGCACTTGTCACTCTTTTGGAGGCCTTGGGTTGAATTCTCAACATTTACATTGCAGCTAACAACTATTTGTAACTCCACCTCCAGAGGACCTGTCACCTTCTTCTAGCCTCCCTGGGCCTAGCATCCATATCATGAATAGATATGCATCCAAACAAAACATCCATACACATAAAATAAAAATAAATATTTAAAAAACATTATTTCTATTAAATCAAGTCCTGCCTAATGAACTGATTTTAATTGAGTTACTCTTGTAAAGATCCTAGCTCCTCATGTAGTCTCATTTGAAGTACTAGAGATGAGGATTTAAGCATAATTCATAACAGAGACACAACTCAAGAAGTTTTGAATGCTTAAATCCTTTGGATTTTAGTTTATAGTCTTCCTGTTGTAGTCACAAACTAAATGGGAACTGTGAAGCCGTTCAATGTATGATGGAAGTTTCTCCACCCTCAACAAATGTTGTTTCTAAGCTGGTGTTTTAACTGCAGGAACTCAGTGTGTCCATGGCTTTAACTGGCAAATAAGTAAATTATATATTTGACAGTGTGGAGATGAGGATCAACAGCGTCCACAAATCTGGTTAATCCTCTGTAAGCTAGATCCAGGGCTAAGACTCCATGCTTCAGCTAGTTCTTGTAAGCTTTTATTCTTTCAATGGTCATGATGATAACAGCTCAGCCTGCTGGATGAGAATGTCAGTTAAACACCACGGTCCTGGAGTTTTCAAGTGTCTGCATTTTTCCTTTTCCAACTGTACCATTATTTATGAATGGTTATAAGCATCTCTGGGAAAGGATTTAAGGAAATACTTGTGATGCACAGTTGAGTTTTGCAGAACTTTTTCCTGTGGCTCATTTTCTCTTATCAGTGGCTTTAGGTCAGAAAACTAACTTGGGTTTATGAATAGGTCCAGGAATGATACCATTTTTATTGAGGTAACTTGCATTAATCTTACAGTAATTAGATGTCATTTTTTTTTATTTGTATAAAACCAAGTAGCACCCTTCTTCACTACCAGGCTCTTTTGCCTGTAAAGATTTTACTAACAATTTTACATTCTAGTGACAAAATTCCTAACACTCGTGGGGCTCAGAACTTACTGACTACCATGCTGACCTTGCTAGTCATTCAACTCCACAGTTTTGCCTCTATAGATTCGGTATTTCTCAAACACTTTGACATCACTCAGCTAGATTTGATGATTGATTCTCTTACATCAACCCTAGCATATACAGTAGACAGACCTCTTAAAAGTCTAGCGCTGTTGCTACTTTTGCATCAGAACACTTCCCATAGTATTGCTACATAATGTGCCTCCAGGTCCATTCCTTGGATTATAATCACTTAATGAGTTATAAAATAGATCTAACCTACCATGACTACTTTTCTGGCCTTTAAATATTTCTTCCACCATCTACCTTAGCATTTCTACTCATTCAGTATGGGCCATTATCTTTTCTATGTTATTTGGAGTTCATACCATCTTCTGGGTTCCTCACCATGGTGTAAATTTCTCCATTTTTGGATAACACTTGTAAATCAATAGATTCTGCCACATTTGATTTGTCTTGCCTTTATAAGTCACCAGTATAACTCAGTTCTATGTGTTACTCTCTGGGCTCCTACTGGTAAATATTGGCGCATTCCTGTGGCTTCTTTGCAGTATAATTCCTTTCGTTCCTTATCAGATTCAGCATTTTTTAAAAGTCAGGGCTATGCTTTGCTGTAATCTGAGTGACAAGCCTTTTTTTTTGTCAGAAGTGTTTATGAATAGAGAACTAATTCTTTTTTTTTTCTTCTCAACTCTATCTCTACAAAAAACCCTCACTGGAATCAGAAAGGCACTATCCTCTCCCCCCCCTCTCTCTCTCTCTCTCTCTCTCTCTCTCTCTCTCTCTCTCTCTCTCTCTCTCCTATATTTTCAACTTTTTTTTTATTGGATATTTTGTTTATTTACATTTCAAATGTTATCCCCTTTCCGGTTTCTCCGAAGGAAACCCTCTATCCCATTCTCCAATTCTCCTCCCCCTGCTTCTATGAGGATGTTCCCCCACCCACCCAAAAACTAATTCTTACTAGGTTAAAGGAACATTTTAGTAAACTCACAGGATTCAGAGGTATTTGAGTTTCACCATTAAGTCTTTTTAAAAATAATTAATCTAAGTTAATTTTATGTGTATTGGTGTGAGGGTGTTAGATACCTTGGGACTGGAGTCACTGTTATATTCCTTTAGGATAACAGTAGCATTGGTTCTAACCCTAGATCCTGGGCCTATCTAGTCTCAGGTTCTTGGCCATACAGGAAACTTTAGGTATGGGTTTCAATCTCATGGAGTAGGCTTTAAATCTTTGTTGGCTATTTCTTCAAGCTTTGTGCCACTATGGCAGTAGTGTGTTTTATAGGGAAGTCACCATTGTAGGATCTAAGATTTTGTAGCTGAGTTGGTGTTTACCTTTATCTTTTGGTAGCACATAGAATGAATTCCAGTACCATGAACACTAGGGCCTTTCAGTTTGTGGAGAGCAAGCAATAGAATTATCAACAGCCTGGGTTGTTTGGGGATTCTCATGGGACCCTTTTCACTAATGATTCGATTAGATGTAACCCATTACTGGAACTAGAAGCTTCATTTGGTGATCACAGATATTCATTTGGGGCTCTCTCTCCCCATTATTTGGAGATCTCATTTAGATCACCTTCATATATGTATATATTTTAGGAAGTGTCTACTGTTTTAGATTACTATACTACTCTTCAAATAGTCTTTCTGTCCCTCCCTACATCCTCTCCCTTACTCACCTCTCCCCCTCCCCCCTAGTTTGATTTTCCTGTTCCAGTCCCCTTTCCTCATCCATACAAAACTATCTCTTCTATTTCCCCTTTCTAGGAATATCCGTCTCTCTCCTCTAACTCCATGCTCAGTACCTAACTTCTGTAATTAGCTTGGTAATCATTGACTTAACAGTTAACATTTACATATCTATCTATATCTATCTATCTCTATCTATCTATCTATCTATCTATCTATCTATCTATCTATATCTTATTTGTCTTTCTGGGATTCAGTTACCCTCACTAAAGATGATTTTTTTTTCTAGTTCTATACATGTGCCTGTGAATTTCACAATCTTTTGAAACAACTTAGTAACTTGTTAGAAACTTGTGTAAATGTACTACATTTTTTATCCATTCATCTGTTTGTGGATATTTAAGTTCTTTCAATTTCTGGCTATTATAAATAGAGCAGCTATGAACATGGTTGATCAAATGTGCATGTGGGAGGATGGGTCATCCTTAGGGTATATGCCCAAGAGTGCTATAGCTGGATCAATTCCCATCTTCTCAGCGAAACACCACACTGATTTCTCCAGTGGTTGCACATGTCTGCACTCCTACCAGCAATGAATATCTGTTCCCTTACTCCACATCCTTGCCAGCAGGAGCTGTTGTTTGTTTTATTGATCTTGGCCACTCTGACTGGTGTAAGATGAAATCTCAAAGTAGTTTTGCTTTGCATTTCCCTGATGCCTACAGATGTTAACATTTCTCTAAGAGCTTCTCAGCCATTTGAGTTTCATCTTTGGAGAATTGTCTGTTTAGACCTCTCCTCCATTCCATAGATATATATATATATGTGTGTGTGTGTGTGGTGTATAATATATATATTATATATATATATATTATATATATTATATATATATATATCACTCTAGCCCTGCCTACCCTCTCTTCCAGATCTACTCCTCTCTATTTCCCTTTCGAAAAAAAGCAGGCCTCCCAGGGATATCAGCTGAACATGGCATAACAAGTTACAATAAGACTAGGCACAAACTCTCATATCAAGGCAACCAAGTACTCCATTTTTAAATTAGGTTATTTACTTTCTTGATACCTTGTTTTTTGTGCTCTTTATGTATTTCGAATATTAGCTCTTTGTCAGATGTGTAGTTGGTCATAATCTTCCCATTCTGTAGACCGCTACAGTGTCCTTTGACATAGACAAGCCTTTCTGTTTCATGAGGTCCCATTTATTAATTGTTGATCTTAGTGCTTGTGCTAACAGTATTCTATTCAGAAAGTCTTTTCCTTTGCCAATAAGTTCAAGATCTTTTCTCACTTTCTCTTATACCAGATTCAGTGTATTTGGCCTTATATATTCATACTTATCACCCTGCAAAAAAAACATCTCCAAAAGACCAATGTAGATTGTAGGGCCTTGGGCAATCTTGTGAACTCAGGAACAAGGATTTTTTTTTTTCATAGTTGCCCCAGCTGAGCTCAAATAGACAGGATCTTTTACCCTCTCAACTAGTTTGCTCAATCGCCACTTGATGGCAGCCTTGGGAAGAGCATTCTTTTGGAATTGTTCCCTATAGTGGTGATCTCAGATCAGGTAGCTCTTTTCAGGTGAGAAACTTTAAAGAGGGTGACCACCAGAGGTTATGTGGCAACTATCCGCCTACATTCTGGAAGACTTCGTGAATAATGGTTATAGTTAACAAACTTCTAACAATTGAAAGGTTCAGAGCAGAACTCAATGTTGACTCTGAGACTTTATAACTAGCATAAAGTGCCCTGGGACTACCATCACTTTGAGACGGATCTAGCATGTGGTTTACATCCTCAACATGGAATTTTCTTATTTAAAACTCATATTATGCAAATAAGCAAGACTGCTATTGACTCTTTTCCTTATACATGAAATAATAATCATAAATATTTACTTTTTTAAAGAATGAAATAAATCACACAATCATGAACACTTGGTCATTGCTTCATACTCATCACCAAGGACATCTGGCTCATGGATAGCATTCAGATATTGAAATGAATGGATACATGAATGAATCAATAGATGTGGTATTCTATAAATACTAGCTTTTTAAAAAATCAAAATGTACTAGGTAGTTCTACGTATTAAAACATGTAAGATTTGAAATACCCCTATGATTACTGTGGCTTTATAACTTTCAGATGAGGAATGGGTACGATCATATTGTCTATAATCAGATAAGCTGGACTGAGAGCTCAGAGTTTTGCTTTTCCTCCTATGCCACTTGCTTTTCCTGCTATCTGTGGAACCATACTGTGTATCCAACAGACAGTAGATTGTCTGTCAGGCCTACCTCTTCAGAATAAGGCATTCGTATTTTCTATAGCTGAGAATGGTGACAATTTGATATTTACTGATAGTTTGTATAAAAATAGATGCTTTGTGTCCAATAGTCTATCCACTCTTCCACTTTTTTCCTTCATAGAGACTTTTGACAATGGAATATGCATCAGATGACTGAGAAAGAAGATTCATCCACTTATCAAAATTTGATACCATCAGTAAGACAATGCTAAAATCATACAAGTATCATACAACATACTTTACATACTTTTAAAGGGACTCTTTCCTATGCTACTTTGTCCTCTTCCTACTTTTCCATCATCTTCTTCTAATGTTTATTGGTATCTTGAATGGAATGTGCTGATGAACTTGAACAGGACTCTTTTAAATAAAATCATCTTAAATCTATCAGTACACTCCATTCATGAAGGTCAAGTTCATTAGATGCCTTTTCAAGATACCCATTCATTTCAAGATACTCAAAGAACCAGTTGGGTGCTCTTTGCTTTTTATTGCCCCTGTGTCCTTTTAAGAATAAACCTCCAAGAATGTTTCTCTTCTTGACAAGGTAAAAGTAGGCTATGATAAGCCTTGCATGCACAGCCAGCCTCAGACCATCATGTCATATCTGTATATTCAGGATGCTGAGTGCTTAAACCTTGACTGGTAAACGAATCTTTCACACCTGAAGGCTAAAATAACTAAGTATCAAGATTCTTGAATGAGCAGCAGTGTGATAGCACACATACTTGGAAAGTGTGGGGAACTTCAAAAATAGGCAATTTTATTTTAGTTTTCTGGCACCAAAGGAGCCCTGTCAGTTATATAGCACACTACTTAAGAAATAATGAGACTGAGATTGATTTTAAGAGTGGGTAATTATGACCTGGGAATCCTTGGGAGTACTCATCAGGCTCTTCATTTTCTCACGAGTGATAATTTTTTTCTACCCAGCCAATATCGGATCATTACCTGGCTGTCCTTATTTCTTGTTATTGTGGTAAAATACTATGACAAAAGCAGCTTATGGGGAAAAGCAGCTTATTATGGGTCGCAGTTCAAGGGTACACTCCATCATGATGGGAAGTCACAGCATCAGATGCTTAAAGCAGCTGGTTATATGGTATCTAGAATAAGTAAGGAAGAAAGAATAACAAATACTTCAGCTTTCTTTTTCCATTTTATACAGTCCAGGAGGCATTGAATGAACAGTGCTACCTTCAGTGGGCACACCTTCCTACTTCAACCGATGCAATCAAGGAAATTTCCCACAGGCATGCCCAAAGGCCCGTCTTACAGAAGGTTCTATTTTCTGTCAAGGTAACAGCACTAATCAACACAATGACAGTCATAAAATTATCAATCATTGGCACTATCATAGCCAACTCCAAGATCATCATCTATCTATATATAGATCATTCTAATATGTGATACTTCTTGAGTATCCTCCAAGCTTGTTTTCTACTTGATCCCTCAGCTAGACTATTTCAGAATTGTTCACTCCAGCAGTTAACTTCCTTCATTCATTAGAAATAATTGCTAATGTGTTCTTTAGATATAGTATATGACTACTTTCTTCAGGTTTTGACTCTCACAAAATTATATGTTTATAGTCACCATAAAATCTAATTGCCTCTATCTTGAAGATAAATCTTCAACATGATTATATATATGAAGATACTTATATATTCACAGATTGTATATCTAATCCATAAGTTGGACTTTAGCCCTAGTTCCTAGATTCCTCTGCTCAATTTATGTGGTCACTCTTGCTTCTTACCAAAGAGAAAGGAGGCCGTGTCATTCTCTTGCACCAAATACTTCTGACTACACACAAGTAAAACCTGTATTTCTTGCTGTGCCTAAGAAACTGTACTTGATCTGAGTCCTTCTGAATTTTAAGGCTTACCTTTGCTTCCTCAAAAGACAAAGAAAAAAGTTCAGTTACTATGTATGAAAATCAAAAGAGATTTGCAAAGAAATCTTAATAATGTTTGCAGTTCTCATTATGTCCATTAAGTAGATATTAAAACAAGACACATAAAGATTATGAAAGTCATGGATTTATGTCCATATTGCAATCAGAAATACCAGAAAGATTCAGTCACTTTGATTTACTGGACCTATCTCCCAAATCCTCTGGCTAACTGGAGCCCAAAACTTGAGAACATTATTACTGGAAAAATGGAATAAGGAAGCTTCTTAGAGAATAATGTCTACATATTACAGCTGCATCTGATACAATTATATCTGTGCCTATCAGCTCAGTAAACAGTGCCAGGTTCTTTTGAGTAATTGTAGCCAATAATAGGGGAGTTGGCAGCTATGGTTCCTGATGCAGATACTGGATATATGTGATTAATAAGATAGTAAAATTAATTAATAGACAGCAAAAGCCATTTATGACCTAAATTATTTTGTTTAGACTCCAAGTAATGAGAAACATGAGTGCATTGAATATTATAAGTATAAATATTGTTTCACCAAAATCGGTTTCAAGTATTTCTATGTATACATATGCTCATGCACATGCATATACATAAAACATGTACACATGCACATTTGCCCGGGAAAACATGTACGGATATAAATATGTGCATATGTTAATACACTAATAAAAATGCATGTGCTTACTATGCATACATATAGTCCCAGCTATGCAAACTTATAAACACATGGAGACATATGCAAGATACATATATATTCATGTATATAAATACAGACATATGCATATGTCGGGAGCACTTCTGGAATTAACTTTGACTGACTTTTTGCTTGTGATTAGTCATGAATGAGTCTGCTGACATCTGTCTTTGTTTTTAATTAAGACATGTGTTATACCCTGACAAGTTCCTCTGCTTCCGTCCTTGACAGACTGTCCTAGCCTGAAGGAAATGGCCTTAGTCAAACATAGATATTGTGTACCATAAACTTGTGCAAATGTCTAATATGCACCACTAAAGTAGATAATGTAGGCAGTGCCAAGCACATAAACATGATTTATTCTGCTTAATAAATGACTATATAGCACTTATTCTATTAGGTATAGTGATAGCTGACTTATAAGTATTAAATTATTCATTTTTCTTCACAATATCAGGACTGATACTCTATTATTGTTCCTACTCGACATAGGAGAAACTGAGGCACAGAAAGCTTGCCCAAAGTCTCAGAGATAATCTGTGAAAGGACAGAAATAAGCCTGGGCAATTTAAGAGTCCATAGTTTTATCTGTACCAGATTGCCTCTCCTTAATGAATTAACTGGGGTTTCTCCCCTACACTTTTTTATGTATTCATCAGCCTCAAAAGAGAAATTCTTTGCCCCTCACATTATACTTAAGACAAGGTTTTTGCTTCCAGAAGGACACAGCTTCCTACCTCTGAACTCTTGTGAGTTAGGAAGCCAAGTACTGCAACCTACTTCATCTATGATTCCGCTTTGAGGCTCATTGTGTGTGTGTGTGTGTGTGTGTGTGTGTGTGTGTGTGTGTCCGTGTCCATGGATTGAGGCAGCAAGCCCTGAAGAACTGCATTCCTTGTAAGAACTAATAGGATCATAACACACAGTGGTATGATTGCAAATAGAAAGACTGTTCTGTTCAAACAAATCTGTTTCTCTCTTCATGCCAAGAGCTGAGTGGGTAAACTTGCATTCAAATTGGCCTTGGTGCATAGAACATCATTTCTTCTGTGACAAACCCTTGGCTGTGGACAGCTCTTGTTAGTCCACAGTCCCTTCTAGTCTGCAAGCTCTGTAGGCAAATGTGGTCATACTCTGTGCGTTGTCAGGGGCATACTATGTCTATGGGTGAGAGGTAAATATCTCACCATCGTAGATCATTTATTGTCTTCATTGAATGGCTCACTCGTCTATAACAACTTCTTTATTAGTGCCTGTGGAAATTCAACTCTTTTCCTCCACATTTTTGTCCTATGGATAAAACTCACCACCACACGATGAGTCCGTGATTGAAGCATTCTTTCTCCCATCTTTCTATCACATCATTAAAAACCCCACAAACATGCTGTTTCTGTATAATTATATAAATATAAACTTACAGAAATCTACAATACCAGAGTTTCTAGATTATAAACATGATCTTTCTTTCATCATATACAAATGAGAAACCTGAAAGGCATAGCATGGGAAGATTGCTTGAAAAATGTGTGCTTGAATGTGGTTAGTAAAACTACCTTTGAGATTTGTCCTGTATCCAAGTAAGTTTTATGACAATGAGCTTCATCTGCCTGAGCTAACTGCTGGTGTGTGTGTGTGTGTGTGTGTGTGTGTGTGTGTGTATGTGTGTGTGTGTTAGACATTTAGGAAGTTAGAAGAATTATGTTCAAAGGTTCATGTAATTTAATGAGTGTTCCGGACTGGCAGGAAAATGATGCATAATCCTATTTTAGCTCTCCCATCGTATTATGTTCTTAAAGGCTCCTGCTTTGTGGAAAACAGGGGTTAATTAACAGAGACACATTATTTCAATTTTGTTTCACTGTAATCATTGAGTGCAAGGATTGTTGCTTGCTTGCCCTCACTCTCGTTGGCAACTCCACCTATTCTGTTGCTGCGGTATTCCTTCAAAGATAGAATTAATATCTTCAGGATTCCAACATAAACTGACCAGAAGTTCTTCAGGAATCTTACAGGTCTTCAATGCCAGGTTAGAACTCCTGAGAAATCCAGTCTGATGGACTGAATAATTATCAGATTCTCAGCCTTTTCAGTGTGAGGTAGCCTTTGTTGAATTACCTGGATCACATCCTGTAAGTCAATCTAATAAACACCCTTTTAATATAGTCATTCATTCTGTCAATTTATGTTCCTTTAGGGAACTCTGTATCACACACTAAATTATTTTAAAGATGACTAAAATGACATACAAAGGTATATAACTTTCCTGGAGTCACCTAGCAAGTATTTGTAGAACCAGCTTATGTACCCTAGCTTTGTTTGGCCATACAGTTCATTTATCAAACACTGAAATGTTTTATACATGCTACTTTGCCACAGCATGACTCTCAGAAGGTCTACAAATTTTACCTGGACTTGCCTCTTCAGCATTTTGATTGCTGTCTGCCTATTTTCTTTGGGTGACTCAGTCAGTAGCAACCAAGAGCAATGCTTTGGCTAGCAATCAGAATTTGCTGTAGACTCAGTGAAGTGGCAGGAGGTTTGGTTCTTACATTGACTGCAGCCTGCCTTTTCAAGCCTATTGTCCTGTAGTAACTCATAATTTGCCCTCAGGTCATCAGTTAATAGGTAGTCTGATGAAATTGCCTTACAAATCCTCTGTACTGTAATGCCTTCACACAAAGGTACTAGAAATTTTATGCATTTGGTTTCCGAGGAACTGTTGCAATTCAAAAAAAGAAGCAGTTGATTTGCATTTTCATTTAATTCCAAAATGAGAGTAGACAAATCTTGGACAGATGGCTGGCACATTAATGGCGAAACCTGTAGCATGCATGGGGCCTTTGAGGGACTATGGGAAGAAGTGTAGAGGTGGAATAAAAGCTCAGTGCTACGAAGCTTTGATTCTTATTCATATCATCTAGGATCCACTTCCTTTACTCTTTTAACCAGGTAAAAGAAGAGAGAGGAGAAAAGATTTTTGCATTCTTACTATATGTATCTTATACTGGGCATTTTCTACTAGATATTTCTTTGGAGCTGTTGCAAGTGCTTCATCTAACCATCACGTTGCTGAATTATTAGAATGATCTTGAGAGTTGTAGGTATAGTTTTATTGTCATAATTCCCATTTTATACATTCAGAGACAGCCCCAGACCAATAACTGACTTTCTCAATTAGGAAGTTGCAAATTTAGCACTAGGAATCTGAGTGCTATGGCTGTAGCACATAACTCAGAAGAACATCTGACCTCAGAGAGAAGCTGGGTTGGTTGCCAAATTGTTTTCCTGTAGAATCTTCACAGGACAGGCTAGCTGTACTTTAACCTGGTTATTACTCTCGAAAAACTCAAGTGTGGTATACGTACTTTATGCTATATGTGAGGTTGTCTGTTTGTCTGTTATTATTGTACTTGGTAACCTCAACGCAACTGCATCCCAGAGCTATCAAGAGCAAGAATGTTCAACAAGCACCAAAGAAATACTTTTGATTTATGACTTTTCTCTTGCAAAATTTAAAATTGATCATTTTTGTAGTCAAATGTTTTTTTCCCTTGTCGATTCTTGTGTGGATCTGATAACTCATTTGCTTAAATGAAAGAAAGCAAATACAACACTTGACTTATGCCATATTCCTTAAAGGATGTGAACAGGCCTTCATAAGAGTCCCTGGCCTCCATCCAAGGTTTGGATGTGGGTATCTGCATCTGTTTCAGTCAGCTGCTGGGTAGAGTCTTTCAGAAGACAGTTATGCTAGGCTCCTGTCTGCAAGCATAACAGAGTATCATTAATAGTGTCAGAGATTGGTCCTTGCCAGTGGGATGAGTCTCAAGTTTGGACAGTTATTGATTGGCCTTTCCTTCAGTCTCTGCTCCTTCTTTGTCCCTGCATTTCTTTTAGACAGGACAACTATTAGATTAAAAGTTTTGTCGGTTGGTTGTGTCTTTATCTCCTCACTAGGGATCCTGTCTGGCTACAGGGGATGACCTTTTCAGGTTCTATGAGGATAGGAACTCCACAGGAAGACCAACAGAGTCAACTAACCTGGACACCTGGGAGCTCTCAGAGACTGAGCCATCAACCAAAGAGCATATATGGATGGGACCAAGGCCCCTGGTCACATATATTCCAGATGTATAGCTCAGTCTCCATGTGGGTCCCCCAACAACTGGAGCAGGGGCTGTTCCTAAAGCTGAGCAGTAGCCTGACTATGATATCTGTTCCCCAACAGAGCTGCCTTGTCTGGCCTCAGTGGAAGAGGATTCGCCTAATCCTGCAAAGATTTGATATGCTAGGGTGGGGGGATAACCAGGGGGTCCCCACCATCTCAGAGGAGAAGAGAAAGGGGAATGGGGGAGGGACTCTGTGACAAGAGACCAGGAGGGTGTAGCATTTGGGACGTAAATAAATAAATAAATTAAGAAAAAAAGAGTGTGAACAGGTTTATTTGCCAGTAGTATGCATGTAGTATAATGAAATGCTTTCTGAGCCAGTTTCAAGGTAATGTTAATGTCTAAAGGTATATGAACCTGTAAACTAAGATCCAGGATTCTCTATATTCATACCAGATCATAGAATGACTTCAAATGCAACCCCAAGAATTTCATATTCCTCAAGCTGAAATTTGACTGCAAAGGAAAAGCAGGTGGCGAGGAAATTTTTGTTTCCCTACATTATAAGGAAAAGGTTCAGAAATGGTTTAAAATATTACAAATCTGTTATTTTTAGAAGCACACAAACTCTTATTCATTCTTAGTTTAGAAGGCTGATCAAAATAAATTAAATAAATAAATTGCAGTGGTTTCTGCTTAAATTAGGTCTTTCTCGGTTTCCATGGCATCCAATCTGTTAGCACCAACATTCTAGCCAGGAGCTATACTCAGCCTTTAGGATGGCAACGTTTGCTTTAAGGTTTATAGGGCATATCAGAACCAATTAATTTCTTATGCTCAAGAAAAGCAAGGATTTGTGGACCTCATCAGTCATGCTGATTTGATTTCTGGATTCAGTGTATTGTCATAGTCTTTCCATGACTTTGTAGCTAACTGGAGCTTGTACAGACATTCATCTCTAGCTATGCGTTGTAAAGCAGTCTCTGCAGGTAACACTATAGACTGACCCTCAAAAATGTCACCCGGTGAAGCCATGCCAAGATAGAAAATGTAGAAACAGTTTTCACAATTCAGAAACCCCAATCTGTACTTCTGGCAGCATCTGGAAGACTCATGGTCTTTTCAGGTGTAAGTGAGTTCATTCTAAATTCTCACATGGATAGACAAAGAAGCAAACTATACCCTTGTAGGTGTTCCCTAGATTTCAAATAGAATTACATGGATATGAACAATTTGTTCACAGAAACTAACAGACCACCACTACTAGACAATAAGATCCCCCCCCCTTTTTTTTTTTTTTTTTTTTGTGAAAGCAGATATTCTGGATTCAAGACACAGAAAAACCAAGCTGAAACTGAGCTACAACCTTTCTCCTTTCTGGCTAGTATTCACAGAACCAGAAGGTACCATGCATGCTGCTGGGAAGAAGAGTCATGAATAGTCACACCCAGCTGTAGATACTTCATACTACATCATTGAACTGCCTGACAACATATAGCCAATGGCACAATAGTGGCATGGATTTCTGCGGTAACCAAAGGCACAGGCCCTGTGGAGTATTCTATTCTATTACTGACATTTTTTCAAATGAACATGGAGTTAAGCTGCTATATACATATTTACATTTATAAGTATAGAGTAGTGTTGGTGTCAAACTTCCTAAGAGAAGCTTCTTGTGGTAGTAGGCAACAGCTAATGCAGAGACTCATAACTGGTCATAATTCTGAAACTAAATGACTATTTAATCCTCAGGGCATCTATATCACTCCTTCTTAGGTTCAGGATATTACAGAAGGTGGAGCAGAAAAAAATGTGAGAACCAAAGGGAGCAAAGAGTACAGTGGGGTTCTGTCTCCTGGATATGATATGGTTATATTCATCATGGACATACAGTCTTTGCGGCTGCTTGTACAAGGCCTGAAAAGAAAAGGAAAGGAAGGGTGTTAGGTGGGCTAGCTGAGAAAAAGAAGGCAATTGTGGTGAGTGTGAAGAGGATGAGAGGGGACATTCAGAGGGTTGGCGCTGGAAGCTTGAGAGTTTAAGGCTAGCCTGCTCTATATAGCAGGTGCCAAGCAAGCCTGAGCTGCACAGTGATGCCCTGTTTAAACAAAATGTAATGTTCCATTTATGTATTCAAGCCCTACATTTTACTAAATGACTCCAGATTCTCAAAGTTTATTTATAGAAGTTTTTATGTTTTAAATCAGGTGGTATCTTTTCTTAAACTATGTCTTCAATTCAATTCCGGTTTTAAGTTTTCTATGATTTAGGGGCTGGAGAGATGACTTGATCAGTAAATTTCCTGCTATACACATATGAGCACCTGTGTTTAGGTATCATGAATTCATATTTTAAGAATCTAGGCATGGGTTTATGCATTTATAACTCTCTCTCTCTCTCTCTCTCTCTCTCTCTCTCTCTCTCTTTCTCTGTGTGTGTGTTTGATTGTTGAAGACAATGAAGACAAGTGATCACTCAATTTCATTAGTGGTTCAGTCGCTAATTAGCAAGTACTAGGTTCAGTAGGCTATCCTGTCCCTAACAATATGGAGGAGGAAATATCTGACATTCACCTCTGATCTCTATGTAATACACATGTGAACCACACACATATGTGTACATACATTCTCAGTAACCTACTACGTTTCCTCACCCAAAACAAGTTGTCTGTGTTTTAATCAGATTGTAATTGGAAATCCTTCAGGAGATAAATTTAGATAGTTCTTTTTGCTCAGTGTCCTTGTACTTGTTTTTTTTTTTTTTAATATCATTTTTTTTTAATTTTATTTTTTTTTGCTTATTCACTTTATAAACCCCCTCCCACAATCCTTCCCCATCTCTTGTTTTCTGAGTACCCCCTCCTCCTGTATCCCCCACCCTGCCACTTTAAGTCTCTGAGAGACTAGGTGCTTCCTCTTCCATTGAGGCCAGATGAGGCACCCAGCTAGAAGACCATACCCCTGTTGTGTTTGTTTTTAAGATACGGCCTTCTTTTATTGATAGCCCTAGCTGACCTCAAACTCACTATGTAGGCTTTGAACTCAGAGTGATCATTCTGGCTCTGCCTCCTAAGTACTAGGGTTATGGATAAGTACCACCAGCCCCATCCTTAGTTTCAACTTCCTTGTCTTTAAATGGAAAAGACTATGTAAGAATAGAGCATCTTAATTTGAGCTTTCTGGGTGCATTTTGTCTTAGGGTCTTTATTGCTGTGCTAAAATACACTTTTAACCAAAAGCAACTTGTGGATGGAAGGATTATTTCAGTTCATACTTCTCTATCACAGACCACAGTCCATCATTGAAGAAAGTCAGGGTAAGAACTCAAAGCAGAACGGTGGACATAGGAACTGATGCAGAAGCCATGGAAGAGTGCTGTCCTCTGGCTTGATCCTTATAGCATGCTTTAGTTTCTTTCTTACAACACCTAGGACCACCAGGCCAGGGGTGGCATCCTCAGAGTAAACTGAGCTCTCCAACATTAACCATCAATCAACAAGAGGCAACATATACTTGCCCACAGGGCAGTCTAGTAGGGAAATCTTTTTCTTGAGGTTCCCACTGCCAAAATGACTCTAGTTTGTGTCAAGTTGACATAAATCTAGCCAGCACAGTCTTCAAAAAGGATGACTATTTAATCCCTAAAAAATTATGTAAATTATGTGTATAAATATAAATGTGCTTTGTTCTGAAGAAAAAGTGTATTGTTTTTATGAGATTCTCAAATGTTCATGTAGCCACTGAAAATGAAAATATTAATTTCATGTGCATTTAAATTTCCACATAACTCTAAAGTTCACAATGATTTGCTAGGAAGTTTTATTACAGCTTTTTCTTGTTTGACAGCATGGCAATAGAGAACTCAATAGGTAACCCAGTGATGGCTGTATTTTATTTGCAACTATTAAGTGTAATTGAAAATCTAGCTATGGAATGAAATAAGTTAATGTGTGATTCCAAGGTAGTCACAGCAATAGTAATACAAACCAGTAACCAACAAGCCTGAATAATTTGTGTCAGGATAGAAATACTTCTTTAAGAACAATCTGTTGCCAGTGTTATTATTGTACTACTCATCCATTTATTATTCTTGCATAACCAGTTGTCCATGAGCTTTGAGAGAAGTTACCCAAATAGGAACAAACATGTGGAGGAGACAAAATGAGAATGGAACCGTCTATGATTGCAACTAGGTCAAATCTATTAATATGTGATATTTATGTCTCCGCATGGTTGAAACTGCAAATCCTTTTGCATAACATTTTTCTCACTTTGATAGAAAATTCTCCTCTTAAATAGTTCAAAACCACCATTTTAATTTTTATCACCCTGAACATTTCATTTTAAATAGAGCACAATGTTATCATGCCAAAATGGGATGTCACCAGATTATATCACTTTGCCTGGTGTGAAACTCTTCCCTTAGAGTTAAATTCTCTGTTGTACATCAGAAGGGTTTTTGTGAAAATTGGGGGATTAAAGGACAGAGCTAATGAGGACAAGGTCATGGGTTCAGTCTCTGTATGGCCATTAACTTAGTTACATTCTGTGGCTAAAGACTGTCTCCTGATCTCAGCAAGAAGATTATTGAAGTCAAGGCAATAAACAAGAGAGAATGGAGCTGACTCAGTGTAAATCCATTAAGCCTTATGACTGGAGAGACAGCTCAAGAATATTTATCATAAAATTTCTAATGTAACTTTTGGAAAGAACCTTAGGATTCTTTTCATTATTTCTTTATCTGTTGGATTGTTATTTTGTCAGTGGACTACCAAGTCTTCTTTTGAATACTTTCTGAAACAGGGAACTTATTGTCTCTCAGTGTCACCACTGTTCTTTCTAGAATACTTCTATTAAATTTTGAATAGATGAACTAGAATTGATCACCATTGTACTGGCTGGTTTTGTGTCAACTTGACACCAACTGGAGTAATCACAGAAAAGGAGCTTCAGTTGAGGAAATGCCACCATGAGACCCAGCTATAAGGCATTTTCTCAATTAGTGACCAAGAAGGGAGGGCCCCTGTGGGTGGTGCCATTCCTGGGCTGGTAGTCTTGGGTTCTATAAGAAAGCAGGCTGAGCAAGTCAGGGGAAGCAAGCCAATAAGTAACATCCTTCCATGGCCTTTGTATCAGCTTCTGTTTTCTGACCTGCTTGAGTTCCAGTCCTGACTTCCATTGATGATGAACAGCAATGTGGAAGTGTAAGCTGAATAAACCCTTTCCTCCCCAACTTGCTTCATGGTCATGATGTTTGTGCAGGAATAGAAACTCTGACTAAGATAACCAGTATACAGTGTGATCCTAGCCTTTTCTTCTGGGAACCAGAGAATATGTAAACTCTTAATTGAAAATAGCAACTCGGGACTAGAGAAATGCCTCAGTGTTTAAGATCATGTACTGCTTTTACACAGGACCCAAGTTCACTTCCTAGCTTCTAGCACCCATGTTTGGTGGTTTACAACAGCATGTAACTCCAGTTTCAGGGGGATCCAATATATCTGGTCTTTGAAGGTACCTGCATTTCTGTAAACATATGGACACACACATAATTGAAAAACACAAACCTCTTTTTTATGAAATAAAATAGAAACTGGGATAAAATAAAAGCTTATAGTTTTGCCTCTGCTTGCCAACTCTTAATAGACTTGTGGGCAGAGAGAATCCTTACTTAGAGACCATGGAAGCAACAATTTAATTAGAGATTATAATTACTTTTTCTTTAAAGAATGTGGAGTATAGCATTTCAGGAAGAGGTTTGAATTCCTTCCAGTTCTGGAGGCCTATTTCATGCATAACATACCTAGGAGAGAAAAACAGGACCACAAGAAGGTATCTATCAGCCCATAGCCTGCAAAGACTAATAAAATGGGGCACTGCCTGTAGATTGAAAATGTAGTTATTGAGGATGTTCTTTGTGTTAGGTGTTATGATAACAATGAGTTAAACAAATTAGGTTAACTGAGGGATGTAAACATTAAACAACCACACGAAGTAACAAATAATTTCAAATCATCATTAATGATTCAAATTTAAAGTATATGTTATTGGAAAGGGATATACATTCTAGACCAGGGAAACAACATGCAACAAGGCTCTGTAAACCAAATAAACACTTTCCTCCCGGTCTTCCTTAGGGTTTTATTGCTGTGATGAAACAAAATGACCAAAAACAACTTGGGGAGGAAAGGATTTATTTCACTTATCTCTCTTTATCACAGTTCATCCTTGAAGGTACTGATGCCAGGTACTAAAACAGGGCCACAACCTAGAAGCAGGAGCTGATGAGGAAGCCATTGAGGATTGCTGTTTACTGGAGTAGTCTCCATGGTTTTTTCAGCCTACATTGTTATAGATTCCAGGACCACTAACTAGCCCAGGGGGGGAACCACTCACAATGGACTGGGTTCTTCCATATCAATCTCTAATTAAGAAAAGGGCATACAGACTTGTCTGTAGCCAGATTTTATTGAGGCATTTTTTCAATGGAGGTTCCTCAGATGACTCTAGTTGAATAAAGTTGACATAAAACTAGTTGCTTTTGGTCATGGTATTCATAAAAATACCAGAAATAATACCAGAAAGCAAACTAGAACAGGCCCTGTGGGAAGGAAGTATGGGAGAACTGTGGAATATCCAAAAACCCAAAGAATCATTGTGTTTAACAATCAGAAGTAAAGAGTTCTATGATACAAGATGAAGGGTGTCACAGGACTCATTCCTGGAAGATCAGAAGAAGTCTGTGGTCAAACCCATTGTTGGGTGCAAAAGAAATGACTAATTGTTTTCCTTAATACCAAAGTGTCTGCTGGCCTCCAGGCTGACTCAGTACCTGTGTTTCCTCAGCTCTTTTCACCAGACCCCTATCCTAAAATTCTGCTTATGAACTTCCCTTCTTCCAATTACTAGTTCATATCCCTGCTTTTTGTCCACATGCTCTCTATATCTGCTTGCCTGCTCTCTCTTGGTCCTCTGTCTCTTATCACCCCTCTCTCTGTCTCCTTTGCCCACACATTTGTCTCTTCTTCTCATTCTCATCTCCCTCCCTTGTCTCATAATCTGGTTCATATTTAATCTACCACTTTCTCTTCCTGCTCTTCCAGATGTCTCTGGCTGTCCTCTCCCTATATCTACAATAAAACCCTTTTCCTCAAACATATGTTGTTGTTTTCCTTTCATTTACTCATGTGACTTTGCGTTCTTCAGGGCCCATCTCCCCCTAAAATCTGTGTTTTTAACAATTGCCTAAATTATGCTTCTCCTTCAATTCTTGCATTGCTCCTATGCCCACAGATATCCTTCCTTCCCATTAAACATCTCATATACAGCGTTTTTCTAACCCTCTTGGAACTTTGGCTTCTAGGAAATGAGAATGAAAGGCTTTTAATGTATGTAAAGCAACTGCTAATTACCAAGAAAAGCATACATCTTTTCTATGTGTTTAATAACCCTTTATTGTGACATATGAAACAATGCCATTTCTGTTGTCTTATAGAAGAAGCACTTTGGACTCAAACTTCCAGAGCAATTGGTCCAAGGTCATATAATGAAATTTAATGAGCCTACACAAAATATCAATTGAAGATGATTCCAGAGAGTCTGTTCATTTTCACTATACAAGTTACTCATTATCTTAGTAAGGGTTTCTGTTGCTGTGAGGAGACACCATGACCATGACAACTCTTACAAAAGAAAACATTTAATAAACAGAGGTCTAAACCAGCCAAATCACAAGCTCTCGGTTCATCAAGAGATCTTGCCTCTGCAGATTAATCAGAATGCTTGAGAAAGATGCCTGGCATTAATCTCTTCAGCTTCTTTGGCAGTATCCTTACCATATTCCTATTATTTAAAGCATGTTGATTTTGTAAGGTAAAGGATTGGACTGAAGCTTCCTACATGCTGATCTCACTGGAAAGTACACAGGATTGGAACCTCTGGTATCAATTTCACTGGGCATGGAATAGCAGGAGTGAGCAACAGGTATGACTAAATCTGGGGTGTTCTTTCTCCAAGGCCCTAACTCCAGTGTGTGTGTGTGTGTGTGTGTGTGTGTGTGTGTGTGTACACATTAACAGATGCTAATCTCATTGGGTGAAAGAGCAAGGCTGTAACCTCTTCCCTTGTTCTCAAGGTGCAAGGGAGTAGGGTTAAAAACAATGATTCAGGGATATCCACAGTGTAGTGGTCAGGCAGGATTCACATGTACACTGATCTCACTTCTCACTGGTTGATGGACAGAGCACTATGATTTAGTTGAAAGTATTTTGTATGATTTTAGAATGAAATTCTCCTTCTATGACCATGATTCTTGGGTTCAGTCTTTTTGAACACCTTTTTGTACATTTAGTCTTTTTGTACATTTTCTCCTGTACATCTTGAAATTATTGCTTATTATTTATAGTTTATCTTTGTCTTTGTGTGAGTGTTCCAGTTCCTCTACTGTGCCTTTACTCTCTGATAGATGGCTTTATCCTTGACCTATTCTGTTGGTGAGGCTTTTCACAGAAATTCTAAATTGACTTATCTTCATTTCCAGTATTTCTATTTGTTTTTTCATCATTTATATCTCTTTATTGGATTTCTTTTTTATATTCTGCATTGACATTTTATTTAATTCAGTTTTTTATATTCTTTTGGTATGTCTTCACAAATTTGTGTCTTATTCAGTTTCTTTGAGCATAATTATAGTCACTCTTTTGTGTTCTTTGTCTGTAATTTCATATAATTCACTTCCAAAGGAGATAGTGTGAGATTAATTATTATTGGAGCATTTATGGCACCTTGTTTTTTTTACATGTTACTTATGCTTTTTTACAATGAGATTTGTACATCTGAAGATAGGTTGTTCATTGAATTTCATCTATTTAAAAATTTTAGATTACAGAAATTCTTTCAGAAAGAGTTTTAGCAATGTTCAACGGGGACTATGCTGTTGTAGGACAAAGTGTTATTTCCTTTAGTTAGATTGGTGACCTGAACACCAGTTTTCTACTCTCCTGAAATTAGAATACATTCTTTAAAAACCACTGTTTGGCGTAGGTGGGAGAGGAGGTCCTTGGTCCCATGCAGGCTGGATGCCCCAGTGTGGGGGAATTCGAGGGCAGGGAGGTGGGAGTGAGTGGGGGCACATCTTCATAGAAACAGGAGGAGGGATGGGATAGGGGGTTTCTGGGTGTATGTGGGGGAATGGAGAAAGGAGATAACATCTGAAATATAAATAAAATATCCAATAAAAATCACTATGAAAGGGTAGAAACATTATTAAAGTACAGTAATAAATAGTCAAATAAAATAAAAATTTGTCCTCAGATACCAGCCATCTTAGGAAGTAAAGGGTAATGATGGTACCATGCTCATGAATACATAGGTTGCTGTTGGTATGAGTGGAAAGGAAAAAGAAAAAGGAAAGAAAAGGATTCAGGTTATTTCTACTGTTTAATATTGAGTTATTAGAGAAAATGAGGGGAGGGAAATGTATAAAGAAGAGCCTGTAAGAGCAAAGGTTCGGTGAGGCCATTTTGGCTGAAAGTGGACCAAAAGGAGAGATACAGAATCAAGTAATGTAGTCCATTCTCAGTGACACTAAGTATCCTTAGTTAGTAAACTGAGAAAATGTTGACAGGCATGACTGGCAGTATATTATACAGCAGGAAAAGCTGTTACAAAGAACTGTAAAAGGATGGCAAGATACCCAACATAAAATTTTGTTTATTTATACATATAAAAATACCCATTGATCATTAACAACTATGCAAGGCATGGGTTGAGATCACACATAATACCAGGTACCCTAGTGGAGTTTGTATCAGAAGGCTTCAATGCAAGCAATGAATTAACATAGATGTTATATTTGATTGCTATCATTAATGTTAATAGTAAATGGAAGAATAGGATTAATGGTGTTGTTTTCAGTGGAAGGAAAAGATGTATCTTAGGTAGTTAGATCTAATGATTAGAAGAAAAGTTTTACTCTGCATTTCTGGCAAAGGGAAGAACAAATACAAGATAACAGCTAAGGGAGGGAAATGTCCTAGTTTGCTTTTCTATTGCTGTGAGAAAACACTATGCCTGAAACAAGTTGTGGAGGAAAGGATTTATTTCATCATACAGTTCACATTCTACAGTAAAGGGAAACTAAGGCAGGAACTCAAGCAGGGCAGGACTCTGAAGGCAGAAATTGACACAGAGGCCATTAAGAGAGATGGCCTTCTAGCTTTCTCAATTTGCTTTCTTCTACAGCTCAGGACCCCTTGCCAAGAGGTGGCACTTTTCACATCAACCATTTATCAGGAAATACCCCACAACCTACAGGGCAATCTTAGGGAAGATTTGTTTTCAGTTGAGGTTCTTTCTTCCCAAATGACCTGAGTTTGTGTCAAGTTAACAAACTAGCTAAGAAGCACTGGGTGTTTATTGCAGGTAGGACAAGGTTGGTACCCTGGAGCTACAGAATGGGCCAATCGGGAAATAGTAAAGAGAAACGTAAGAAGAGGTGCACTTTAAGAGGCTAACAGAGGTCAGGTCATGAGAGTCCCTCAGGTTATATTTAGGAATTAGTATTTTATAGTTTAGTCTCCGTAATTCTACCTAGTGTGTTTTAGAGCAGGATTATGATCTGGCCACTTCTTGAAGAAGGAAATGTAGCAGATCAACAATGATACTAAAAATAGTAATAGGTGCTTATGAGTTATGCCAACATTTGCTGTCCTTCAAATTTCCTGCCCACAAAGCACCATTTGTCCTATAGACACAGTTTTTATGTGTCAATTTAAAAAAGGCAATACTGTGTCTTAGATAGGTCCATCAGGGAACCGATTTCTTTTCATCTTGGCTGCTCATACTCTCATTGTCTCTATCAGTGCAACAGTTCTAGTAGGATGAAGCAAGATATAAAACCAGCAACTTTGCTATTATAGGTAGCTGAATCGATTAGGAGTGCATCAGAAAGAAACTCTATACCCCCGAGAATAGGAGAAAGAGTTGGTCTTGGTGACAAATGAGTAGAGGAAGGAAAATATCACAGTTTGACTGTGATCTTTATTGGTAAGCAATATTCTGAAAGACTGATCTCAAGTTAAACAGGAAAATCTGAAACACGAGATGGCTATGATAGGCCTTGATAAATATCTACACATTTCTGGAGGCCAAGGTTATGCATTGCTGCAGGTACACTAAGAAGAGACAAAAGAAGGCCTTAGCTGATGGAGAACATGATGAGGACAAAGAGAAAGTTAAAACTGGAACCCAGCAGCAGATGGAAACAGATGCAGAGACCCATAGCCAAACATTAGATGGAGCTTGGGGAGTTTTGTGGAAGAGTTAGGGGAAGGACTCAAGGACCCAAAGAGGATAGGGACTCTACAGGAAAAACAGACAGCCAATCAACTTGGACCCTTAGTGGTTCCCAGAGACTGAACCACCAACCAAAGAGCAAGCATGGGCTGGAGTTAGGCCTTCCCACACAGATGTAGCAGATGTGCAGGTTGGTCTTCATTCATGTTCCCCAACAACTGGGAGGTAGGGGCTGTCCCGACTCTGTTGCCTGCCTGTGGATCGTGTTCTTCCAACTGGGTTGCCATGTCTGGCCTCACTGTGAGAAGATGTGCCTAGGCCTGAAGTGACTTGATGTGCTAGTGTGGTTGGTACCAGGGACCTCCCCCTTCTCATAGCAGGAGAGTTGAGAGAGGGTTCTGTTAGGTGTGAGCTATAATAGGGATGTAAAGTGAATAAATGAATTAATCAATGGAGAAAAAGAAACCAAGTAGGTGGAAATATCTAAAACTAGACTGTCTTTATGTTTATACAAGTCTGTACCTTTACTAAAATCATTTTTAATGCTAACATGGTTGAATTTTTATAGTTCTATTGTATTTCAATAAAGATATCAAAATAAGTATTTTATGGGTTGTCAAAGGTCCAGTCTTCAAGGTCCAGTCTTCATCTTTGTTCACATGAACAAAGCACTATCCTTCCTTATTAAGTGACATCAACAAGGACAAGAAGAACTACAAAAAGAAGCTGTTCAAAAGTAAGCAGCTTGATATTGGACATCTCTTATTCTTCTAGTTAAGATAGACTTTACTCCTACCAAGAGCAATTTGAAACATCTCTAGAGGATCTCTACATGACTTCCCCTCACTAGAACACTTTGTATCCTAACAATGACATTTCCAAGTTCCATCAGTGCTAGAAATTAAAGGGAGCGCATGGCACCAGCTAAAAGAAGCTGGCCAAAATAGCACCATTAAGTCTCTTAATACAAACTGCATCGCAGCTATAGCCCACAAAATGGCACATCTATACCATGTCTCTATTCTGAAGGTTTAGGAATCTATGTGGACAAGGAACAGAAATATTTTAAGAGCCAGAGAGAGGATTACTTCAAGGAAAGTGTTTTCCAGACACAACAGGGCAGATGTACATAGCAATCCATAAGACAGCATCCATAAGACCCATGCAAGCTAAAGCTGGACAAAATCTTAGCATGGAAGAAGGGAAGTAGGCACTAGTATCACAACTAGACAAGGGGCCATTAAAATTGATTGCTGCTGGTAAGGGAAAGTCATTTTGTTTAAAGTTGTGACACATTGTATATTAACCAGTCTCCAGGAGTAGTTGGCCAAACCAAAGCAGACTGTTTTGTTTGTTGTAAAGAAAGAACAAGAACATGAAGTTGCTTAGGTAGGGATGTATAGGGAGATTGGCTCAGTTTGGAGAGGAGGCTAAATATGATCAAAAATATTGAAAACAATTCTCAAAGGAAAAAATAATGCTATTGATAAAAAATTAGGTCAAGACCTGCATGCTAGACTGAAAGAATGTGAAAGCTTGTTGGAAAAATACAGCCTTCAGAGTGTTCTACCATATGGACACAGTGTCCAAAATAAACTTAGAAGCCATAATAACAAGAAAATTATAACTTGAATGAAGAAAAAAATCAATTGATGCTGACACTGAAATAAATCTTATGTTGGAATTATCTGACAAGGATTTAAAAGCGTTTATCACAAAGATGCTTCTGCAATCAATTATACATTCTCTTGAAATAATTGAAAAAAATAGAATATAGGAAAACAAGTCACAAACAGAAGCAAATGAAAATTATACAATTGAAAAATACAACAACGGAAGTAAATGACTTGCTGAATGGGCTTAATAGGAGAGTAGAGATGACAGGGACATAAATTGGAGGACAGAATAATAAAAGTTTACCCAGTTTGAACAACAGTCAGAGAATAAGCTGAAAAGAAATAAAGCATAAGTGACCTATAGAATAATTACAAAATATTTCAACATTTATGTAACCAGTTTTCAGAAGGATAGAACTTTGAGTATAGGAGACTGACTGAAACAATATTTGGAGTATAAAGCTTTTAGCCCAAGAGTCTGAGTGATACATACAGAGTCCAAGAGAAATGGCATCATAAAACACATTATAATTCTATAAAATTGAACCCAAAAAGTCTTGAAAGCAGTCTGAAAAATATGACACTATCACATATTGATAAAATCAATTTGAAATTTTCATTAAGCAAAGGGAAAATGTACATTAGAAAGTAATAGGTTCTCTATTGTTGAAACAAAACTGTCAGCTAAAATTTGTATATCTATTAAAAAATTAAGAAAAGCAGAATCTTTATTTTAAAAATATTTTATTTTTTATGTATACAAATGGTTTCCCTGCACAAGTGCACTGTGTGTGTGTGCAGAGCCCTAGGAGGACAGAGGGGAGCATCAGATGTCCTAGGACTGGAGTTACAAATGGTTGTGAGTCTCTATGTAGATGCTATGTCTTCTGGGAGAGGAATTGGTCATCTGAACTACTGAGCCATCTTGCTAGACCCCAAAGCCTTCTTTGGATATAGAAAAACTAAAAGAATTTATCACTAGTAGACTTATCATAGTATGCAGGTTCAGAATTCTTTAAATAAAAGAAAAGGATAAAAGAGTGACTGGCCATTTTCATGAATTTTATGAAACAGATCTTAAAAAAAAAAAAAACCCCAAATTCATAGCATCATCTAATAATTCACAATGATATTTAAAATTTAGGAAGGTGAAGATATTTAAATGTATGTGTTTTCCTCCTTTAATATGATAAAAATGTTAATAAAAGGAATAATATTTTCTCATTTAAAATTATACTACAAATATTCCATAATTAAAATAGTATGGTTGTGGCATAAAAATGAAAACAGAGTTCAATGAACTCTGATATATATCTCAAGGTGTGCAGTCAACATTGAGGCACAGGCAATGAATAATTTTCATCAATTGCACCAAAAAGGACATGATGACCTAAGGATAGTGTCTTCAGAAAATTGGATTTTAATATATAGGAGAGTAAAACTAGAAGTGGAAATTCTTTTATTATACCAAAAGTTGAGTTTCTAAACCAAAAATAAATAAAATAAAGTTGGGAGAAAAGTGTGGTAGGGTTATTGAGGAGAAAGAGTAGAGAGAATAGTAGTGGGTTTTATTAAAAATTCACCATCGTGTTCATGTATGGAATTCATGCACAAGAAAATAAGATTGCATGAAACTAAAAAGATTACTTCTCCATAGGAAAGGAATCACTCAAAATGAAAATGCAGTGGAAATACAGGCATGCAACTTACAGAAAGAAAGAAACAAACAAACCCTGCAGAACTTATAGTAGGAAAAGAAATAACCTCATTTTTATTTTTAACGGACAAAGAACATGGATAGACATTTCTTCAGAGATAGGAAAATAGCAGAAAGCTTGTGTAAAAAGATAGTCTCCTTGAAATTTTCATAGGGATAATTAGAGTCTTGCAGGCAGTTATAAGAAATAACACAGAGAGATCTTTTTCATTTTGTGAAGTATAACAAGTTAGTAACATTTATAATCTGTTCTAGAAATCTGTAGAAAAGATGAAGAACTTGGACTTTATAGTAATGAAGTTCATTCCTATTTTAATGGGAAAAAGGTGTTTGCCTAGTGTGGTCCTGGTTATGATTTGAAAGGCGGCTTCTTCTTCTTCTTCTTCTTCTTCTTCTTCTTCTTCTTCTTCTTCTTCTTCTTCTTCTTCTTCTTCTTCTTCAAGAATTGTGTCTTGGCATGGAAATTTGTGGCCTTTGGGAAGTCAAGGGTGAAGGAGATACTTTAAAAATTTATTCTTTGGTTACACTTTTTTTTTTTTAACCACATGTATATTTTATTTGTTTTCAAAACCACATACAAGTATTTTAGGCAATATATAGAGTTTAAAACACAAAATTTTGTGTTTAATGCTATTGTAATTACCACAAGAAGTCAAAGTTTACTTATGAATACACCTTACAGAGTTCAAACAGTCTTTCTGGTTTCCTTGAAGGAGGAAATTTTCATTGACAAGTGTTTCACACCCTGGAGATTCTCTCCTGCATGCTTGTTCTCAGGAAGAGTAGTCAATTGCCTCCATCTGTGTTCCCTCACCTAGTTGTGTGCCAGCATGCCATTAAAAGATTAGATGAGCATGAACCTGAGCTCCCTGAGGCCTCAAAACTGTGTTTTCAATTCTGAACTGTAGGCTGACGAAGATGATCACTTTAAGTTGGATAATGCTGGAAATGAGCACCAGCTGCCAGTAAAGTCAGTTTAGGGGCTAGAGCAAAACGGTGATTTGCATAGCATTGAGGCAGTGGCCATGAATAATGAAGGTAATTCAGTGAAAGCAACAGTATGGCACCTTTGTAAAAGTCTGTACAATCAATGGTTTCCCTTGGGGATTTGATATTATACCACCTATGACCTTTAGTGTGGTTCATGGCCTGGGGAGACTAATGAGCAGCACTTAGCTGAGCAGTGAGAAAATTCAGAAAATGAAGAAAAGGAGGATGTACAACTCTTAGGCATATTGGAAAAGTGTTTGCTCCTCAAAATGGCAAGATACCACAGTAGAAAAACAAGGGAAGCTTGGGGCTAACAAAGATGATGATGACAGTGTTGGAGATGGTAAGGATGATGGAGTGGATAAGGAGGAATCCAAAGTTGCAGCAGAGGAATCTATATGAGATACTCCAGCCAAGATGCAGAATAGTCAAGTCATTATACCATACCTCACAACCAACAGGACCAAGGTCAAGAGTCACTCTCTAAGCACCAAAGGACCTAGTTATTCAGAACACAAAGAAGTAAAATGCTAAGCATAGAAGAAGGTGGTCTTCCCAAAATAGAAGGAAAGTTGATCTGTGAGGTAAATTGCTTCTAGGTGACTGACCAGGAGGGGGCTTATGTAGCATCTGTGATAATGAAGAAAATAGCTCAGGAAAATAATTTAAAAGATGTGTGAACTTTTTTGTCTCATTTTATTTCTAGAACAGTCGATACCAGGTTCTCCTTTCATAACCAAAATGAAAAATTTCTCTACTGTGTTTGATAAATATTGGTCTGGTTCCCTTGTCGAGAATGTGTTGTATAAAATGCCTGCTTAGCTTTAAAAGATAAAATTCTACTTTGTAAATGGAACATAGACTATGGAATGCTGTGACAGAACCTTGTGTTAGTGGTGGCCAGATATGGAGACTGTGTGAATCAAAAATGTGTATGACAAAACAAACTTAGCACTTAGTAAGTAAAGAAGAAGAAAAGAAAAAACGATTCTCGTTGTTTTAATATCCCTGTGCCTCTAGACTGGGGACCATAACTAATGATGTGTGTGTGTATGTGTGTGTGTGTGTGTGTGTGTGTGTGTGTGTTGCACTTAAGTACACCAAGGAATCAAGGACTCTTTTACTGTGGAAGTATCACTCAAACTGAGAAATGATAGTTAGTGGAGTTAGAAGGATGGTTCAGAGGTTAAAAGCACTTGCTGCTCCTGCACAGGACCAGCTTGTTCCATTCTCCTCACCCACATGACAATTCACAACTGAATGAAGCATTAGTTTTTCTGGCCTCTGTGGCCTCTAAGCACACACCTTTATACACAGACATTCACATTTCCCAGGGCCTTGCATTTTGATGTTGAACTGTGTGGAAGACACAGATTCTTTGTATTTTTTTTCATTTATGCTGTTTTGCCCATCCAATTTTAGGTCTGTTCATAAAAATGGCAAACATAATTTAAAAGTTCAGAACCTCTTCCTGCTTGACGGTAAATATCAATAATATTGACATCACTTGCTAGCATTTCCTAGAGCCTACCAGTAGGGAAGAAAACTGATGTTCAGAATCTAGAAATCAGCCAGCTGTGATTTGATGCACAAAAGAACTCCTAAAAAGGTTTTTTTTTTCCCTGAGTAAATGAGAGAAGACTAGGAAACAGGTTTTCAGGATAATTAACTTATAAATTTTCTAAGGCTTTTAGAGTAAATTGTAAGCATGGTCAAACAGCAAATGTGGTAGGTATCACATAGGTTTCCTAGGGCCAATATAATTTTGGAAATGCTTGGTTTCTCGTATTAATGGGAGATATCTGACATATTACTACTCATAGCAATGTTTCCATTCCTCAAATTTTATTCTCATATTTTGCTTAACATTTCAGAAAAGAAAAAAGTTCTTTCTTTTTTTCACTTTACATTCCAACCACAGTCCCCCTGCCTCCTCTCTTCCCAGTCTCACCACCCTTACAAATACTTCCCCCGTTGCCACCACCTCTTCTCCTCAGAGAAAGGGAGCACCCCTTAGGTACCACCCAGTCCCAGCAGATCTAGGCACATCCTCTCACACTGAGGCCCATCCAGGCAGTCCAAGTATGGAGAAAGGTGATCCAATGCCAGGGAATGAACATAGCTCCTGCTCCACTTGTTAGGGGAACCACATGAACACTAAGCTACACATTTGCTACAGATGTTTAGTGGTGCCTAGGTCCATCTTCTGTGTGTTCCTGAGTTGATGGCCCAGGTTCTGTGAGATCCCATGATTTCAGGTTAGGTGACTCTGTGGGTGTTCTTGAGGTACTCTTGACCGCTCCATCTTGTTCACTTCTATCCCCAACTCTTCCACAAGACTCTCCAGCTCTGCCTGCAGTTTGACTGTGAGTCTCTGTCTGCCTTCATTCACTGCTGGATGAAGCCAATCAGGAGACAGTCATGCTGGATACCTGTCATAAGTCTTTTTCGGGCTCTGGGTTGTCTTACTCAAGATGATATGCCTGAAAATTCATGAAGTCTATATTTTAAATAGCTGAATAGTATTTCATTGTGTAGATGTACTGAAATTAGACACCAGCAATCCAAATAACTCAATTAAAAATGGGGTACAGAGCTAAAGAGAATCTTCAACACGGGATCTTGAGTGGCTGAGAAGCACTTAAATAAATGTTCAACATCCTTAGTCATCAGAGAAATACAAATCAAAACAAACCTAAGATTCTATCTTACAACCATCAGAGTGGCTTAGATAAAAACCTCAAGTGAGAGCACATGCTGGTGAAGATGTAGAGCAAGGGGAACACTCCTCCATTGCTGGTGGGAATACAAGCTTGTACAACTAATCTGGAAATCAATTTGTTAGTTTCTCAGAAAAACTGAGAATAGTTCTACTATCTTAGGGTTTTACTGCTGTGAGTAGACACCATGACCAAGGCAAGTCCTATAAAAGATAACATTTAATTGGTGCTGTCTTACATATTTAGTATCAAGGCAGGAGCATGGCAGCATCCAGGCAGGCATGGTAGAGGAGGAGCTGAGAATTCTACATCTTCATCTGAAGGCTGCTAGCAGAATACTGGCTTCCAGGCAGGTAGGATGAGAGTCTTAAGCCCACACCCACATTGACAAGCCTACTCCAACAGGGTCACACCTTCTAATCATGCCACTCCCTGGACCAAGCATATACAAACCATCACATCTATCTCAAGACCCAGCTATACCACTCCTGGGCAGACATTTTAAAAAGTACTTATATGACATTTAAAACTCTTAAATTAGGCCTGGTAAATTCTTTTTTTTTTCCTTTTTTAATTTAATTTTATTTTTTTTGCTTATTCACTTTATAACCCGTCCCAGTCACCCCCTCCCACAATCCTTCCCCATCTCTTGTTTTCTGAGTACCCCCTCCTCCTGTATCCCCCACCCCACCACTTTAAGTCTCTGAGAGGCTAGGTGCTTCCTCTCCCATTGAGGCCAGATGAGGCACCCAGCTAGAAGACCATACTCCATATACAGGCTGCCTGGTAAATTCTTATTTGCCACAAATCGGTGGAAAATAGCCTGAAGTAGCTGTTCCATTTATATAAAGTTTTATCCGTATTGTGCTTTAAATGAAAAAAAATGTCCCATATAGACTCATATATCTGAACACTTGAACACCATTAGTTGTGTTGTTTGGTAAGTCTATGGAACTTTTAGGAGGTAGAGCATAGCTGGAGGGAGTACTTCACTGAAGTTGAGGTTGGTAACCTTGCTTCTCTCTCTCTTTCTTTCTCTCTCTCTCTCTCTCTCTCTCTCTCTCTCTCTCTCTCTCTCTGAGTGTGTGTGTATGTGTGTGTGTTCTCCCTTTATGTGGATGTAATGAGATCAACCAGCTTCCTGCTTTTGCTTCTATGCTTTCTCCAGCATTGTGGACTCTATACTATTGGAATTGCAAGTCAAAAGAACCTCTTTTTTAAAGTTGATTTGGTCATGATATTTTATAATAGCAACAGAAAGCAACTAATAGAAAAAGGTCCCCTTTATTTAGTTAACCAACTTTCTGTAACTCATTAAATATTTCCAATGACACATTTTTGAGTTTATATTTTATTATAATCTGGTACCATGAGGAATTACACACATATATTTTCCCGGGTGCCACCATATTGGCATTTATGGAAAACAGGCAAACAGGGAAACTGTTTTAAGCATCTTAGCAGCCTTAAATATGGGAGATAGCAATTGGGGCAAATAGCAAGCTATACAAGTTACTAAAGTGTTGATCTGAGAGCAACGTGCCCAATTCCTTACCTACACCAATTTTCTTCAGTTCTCATTTTGATAAGATTTGTAGTCAGCCAGTCAATATAAATGATGCTTTCCAATCTACAGACCTCACTAGAATTTCTGGGATGGGGCCACCCACCCTTCACAAAATTTTAACCCAGAAATTGCTCCTGTCTAAAGGAAACACAGTGACAAGAAGTAGAGCAGAGACTGAGGGAGGGCTGTCCAGGGACTGCCTCACCTGGGAGTCCATCCCATATACAGTCACCAAACCCAGACACTATTGTGGATGCCAAGAAGTGCTTGCTGACAGGAGCCTGATATGGCTGCCTCCTGAGAGGCTCTGCCAGAGCCTGACAAATACAAAGGCGGATGCTCACAGGCAATCATTGGACTGAGCACAGGAACCCCAGTGGAGGAGTTGGAGAAGGGACTAAAGGAGCTGAAGGGGTTTGCAACGTCATAGGAAGAACAACAATAATAATATCGATCAACCAGACCCCCAGAACTCCCAGAGACTAAACCACCAACCAAAGTATACACATGGAGGGATTCATGGCTCCAGCTATATATGTAGCAGAGGATGGCCTTGTCAGACATCAATGGGAGAGGAAGCCCTGGAGCCTGTGAAGGCTCGATGCCCCAGTGTAGGGGAATGATACGGCGGTGGGGCAAGAGTGTGTGGATGGGTTGGGGAGCACTCTGGTGGAGGCAGGGGAAGGGGGTGGAGTGGGAAGTTTTCGGGGGAGGACCTAGAAGGGGGATTTACATTTGAAATGTAAATAAACAAAATAACCAATAAAAAATGTAGCACTTTGCTGTGACTTTTGTTGACTAGAAGCACAGGCATCAGTGACAGTGGTCTGTTTCTGCATACAACCTAATAGTATTCATGATCTCTGCTTTACATGCAAATGATCTGGTAAATTCAGTTGCACCACCTTTGAGTTCTGGTGCTGAGTTTTTCTTTTTTAACTTCAATTATCTCTTTTTAAATTTATTATTATTATCATTATTATTTAATATGCAGGTTTCTTTTTTATCTTTTTTTTTTTTTAGATATTTTATTTACATTTCAGATGTTATCCCCTCTCCTCATTTAACCCAGTCGCTGCTCTCTCACCTGATCCACCCTGACAGAGTCCCTTCCCCCCATTCCTCCTCCCCTTCTCCTCTGAGAGGGTGCCCTCCCCCATATTGTCCGCCCCCCTTCCCCTTCCCGGTGCTTCAGGTCTCTGCCGGGTTAAGTGCATCTTCTCCCATTGAGGCCAGACAATGCAGCCCTGTTGAAGAAATGGATTCCACAGACAGGAAAGTTCTGGCTCCCTCCACTCCAGTTGTTGGGGGACTCACATGAAGACTGACCTGCACATCTGTTACTTATGTACTAGGGTCCTCTAGTACCTCAAGAGTTCACACATGGAGATGCTTTGGATTTGTAGTGCAAATGAGCTATTGGTTTTCTGCATTATTTTTTTTTATTTTTTATTGGATATTTATTTATTTACATTTCAGATGTTATCCCCTTTCCCCATTCCTCCCTCCCAGAAACCTTCTGCAGTGTAAAAAGTAGAAACATGCTACTAAATAAGAGATCAAATATGCTTAATTGTAAGATGAGGATAAATCAAGCACAAAAAATTATGACAATTTATTAATGATCAAATGATTAATGATTAATGAAGTTCACTGATAATAAGAAATGCATCCAAGCTGGGTGATGGTGGTAGCAGTTCAGGCTTTTGATCTCAGCACTCAAGAGGCAGAGGCAGCAGAATCCAGCTTGGTCTACTGAATGAGTTCTAGGACAGTAGGACAGCCAAGGCTACCCAGAGAAACACTGTCAAAACCAAAAACAAACAAGCAAACAAACAAACAAATGAATGAAAAGGGAAGGAAGCCTACTTACCAGAATTTTGAGTGGTTTATCTTTTAAGTATGTTGCTAGTGCATACTGTGTAAAACAGTGAATTTTATTGTCATTTTCATATATGCAATAATATATACTGATAATATTCAATCCTCGCAACCTTCTTTTGTTCCCCTTCCCTCTGATATACTTTCCATTAAGAAATAGTGTTCATTCTCTTTTGTACCTATTAAACATTATTCTGCATATGAGAGTAAATATGATACTTGTTTCTGAGTCTGATTTATGGATCTTAATATGATAATCTCCAGTTCCATTATTATTCTCTAAAATAATGTGATATTTTATGACATCAATATCACATATATATCAGATTTTCGTTATGCAGTCACAATTGTTAGGCATGTAGTCTGGTTTCATTCCTTGGTCATTGTGAGTAATACTGTTAACTGTGTGCGTGTACAGTTATATAAAGAGTATGCTCACTTTGATTCTTTTGGACACAGGCGTGTTAGAACTGAATTATATAGTGTTATATAGTTTAAAAACGAACCTTTGTAATGATTTCTATAACGTCTGCACTAAAATATGTCCCCACCAGCAGTTTATAAGGCCCCCTTTCTCCCGTACCCTTACCAGCATTTGCTTTTGTGTATTTTCTTTATGATAATCATTCTGAATAAGGTGAGATGAAATAGCAGTTTTGTTTTCATTTGTTTAGGTTAATGATGGTGGCCACTTTTTCGAGTAATTATTACACATTTATTGATTGGGCAATTTGTTCTCTCAGTGTTTATTTTGGGTTCTTTATTTATTGTAGATACCAAGCCTATGTGACATACTTTTCTGCCATTCCATGGGCTGTTTTCTTCACTCAATGAATTGTTTGTTTTGTAGAAGATTACTTTTAATTTCATGCAATATAATTTCTTAGTTATATTTTGAACTATTTGAATCTGTTCTAATTTGCTTCTCTATTTCTGTTATAAAATACTGAGCAAAAATGAATTTTGGGAAGAAAGGCTTTATTTCATTTTATGGGTTACTGTGCATCATGAAAGGTAGTCAGGGCGTGAGCTCAAGAGGAGCTCAGAAAGGCAAGCAGAGACTATGGTGGAGTGTTGCTTATAGGTTTGCTCCTTGCAGCTCACTCAGCTTGCTTGCTTATACCAACTGCCTACACTGGGCTGAATACTCACACATCAGTCAGTAAACATAAAAATGTCTCATATCCTTGCCTACAGGCCAGCTTGGTAGAGGCAGTTCCTCAGTTGAGGTTCTGTTGGCTCAGGTGATGCTAGTTTATGTCAATGTAACAAAAATACTTAGCACAGAGTTCTAATCAGAAAATTTCGTCTATACCTATGCTTATAATTTGAAGTGCTATTATTGTCCTTTCTTTGAGTTGTTTCAAACTTCCAGGCCATTTGTTATTATTTTATTAGTCTTGAACTGATTTTTGTATAGGGTGACATACAGTTCACTCTTCTACATGTGGGTATTCAACTTTCCCAGCACCAATTTTTAGAAACTGCCTTTTTTTTCTATCATATTTTTACAATTATATTTTGTCAAAAATTAGATAGCCAAATGTATGGATATTTCTGGGTCTGCTATTTTATTTCATTGGTAAGATATCTGTTTTATAATTTTAATTTGAATGTTATCTGTATTTTGAATAGTTTGACTAGGGATTTATCTTTCTTGTTTGTCATTTTAGAGAAACAATTCTTTGTTTTATTGATTTTTTGTATTATTCTACTAACTTTGATTTTGTCTTGTTCTAGTTTTGTTAAGACCCTGAAGTACAAAGTTGAGATAGTTGCTGGTGATACCTGTGTTTCCTAATATAAACATAATTTATAGTTTATGTCATGTAGCTATAAAATTACTTCTTAAACTGAGCATAATCCTAGCATAAAGGAGACAGAGGCAGAGCATTTATTTCCCAGTTCAAGGCCAGCCTGTTCTACAGAGCGAGTTTCAGGACAGCCAGAGCTACACTGAGAAACCTTGTCCCCCAAAAGTAAAAGAGTTAAAAAAAAAAACCAGAAATATTACCTCATAAAATACTCTATGTGGTGTCTCTACGATTCTGGTAAATTGTGTTTTTATTTATGTTTGTTTCACACAATGAAAGATATAGGCCCATTTTTTGCTAATAAAATTAATCAAATATTTAAATCAGAGGTAGCTCTAATAAAACAGTCCATTTCATTTAAAAAAATAGAAGAAGACTATTTCTACATTTTTCCATGAATCTACTAAGCTTTGCTATAAAACTCTTCTGAAATATTACAGAAAATTCATATAAACCAATGTAGAAGCCCTTAAAATATTTTCTTAAACACAAAAATATATCAAACAATACTGCATCATGACCTAGTAGGTTTTTTTAATGGTATGTAGTTGAGAGGCTGAAGGAGGCTATTACTGAAGGAGACTACAATGTTACTTTTATAATCCAGACTAGACTGACTGTGACGTTCCCATTGTTGGCTAATGTTGATGTCCTTGTTCCACATATGTGATGTGGAATAGAATGTGAGGTGCTTTGATTACCAGAAAACTGAGTCAATCACTTGGATTTGTGCTGCTTATTGATTTATTCTTATAGTGACCTAGCATTGCCCTAACTTTCACAACTAAGTTAGTTTGGTTTGGAGTAGAGCAAAGCCCAGTACATTATCATGGATGCAAACTGTTTTTTACACATCAATGAGGGTATGTGTGTATTTTAAGCTTCAGGCAGGACCACATCAATGAACTGTACATCATCTTGGTTAGGAAATATTGACTTTGGTGCTCATTACCCAGGGAGTCCTTTTACCTCATCTTATATCGTAAAAAGCCAGCAAAATTGCAGCTCAGTAAGAAAACTTCTCTACTGATTGTTTATACACCAATCAGTGTTAAAAAATTTGCTTTCAAAATCTCAAAATAAGCTTCCTTTTATTTGCACACAAGTAACAGGGGCAGAATGTCAATCCCAAATTGGCACCTAAATAAATGCACCCAGTAAATACTTGCATTTGGATAGCATCTCAAACCACCATCTGGAAGATTTGACATGGGTAATTTGCAAAGCTGTGTTTACTGTGAATAAATTTGAGAAATTCTATTTCAGTCTAATATACACTTAATAATAAAACATTAAATTAGACAAGGTGAAGATTATGGTTTGAGATGATTGTTAAAGAATAGCCACCTTCAACTGTGACTTCAGCTGTCTAAGTTAAAAGAATAATAATAATACCATGCTGTGATGTGAGATCTGAGAAGAAAGCCACATGATGCCTTTGAGAAGATTCGGCTGGACTCTTGCCCATTTCGGTTATTCATATCTAGAGACTTCCCTGAGTCATATTATTATTTTCTTTTTTTCTTCTTCTTTTTAAAGCTTTATTAAATTATTTTATTTATTTACATTTCAAAAGTTGCCCCCCTTCCCAGGTGACCCTCCCTGAGTTCTTTATCTTATCCTGCCCCACCCCCACCACTGAGAGAGTGCTTTCCCACCAGCCTACCCACCCCCAGCATCCATCTTCCATGGGGTATCAAGTCTTTACAGAATTAGACACATTCTTTCCCACTGAGGCCAGACAAGGCAGTCCTCTGCTACATATGTGCCATGAGCCAGCCCTTGTATGTTCCTTGGTTTTTTGGCTTAGTCTCTGGGAGCTCTGAGGGGTCCTGGTTAGTTGATATTGTTGTTCTGTCTATGGGGAGTGATCCTCTTCAGCTCTTCCAGTCCTTCCTTATAGGTCTCCGACCTCAATCCAATGGTTGGCTGTGAAGGGATTAAAGTAGTCGAATAAACTTCATTTTGTTTTTCAGACTCCATTTTAAGTTAACTTTCCCTTAGAGAGACATGGCCCCCACCTTTGAGTTTTAAGAAAAAGCACAAAATGCCCCTTGCCGTTGCAAAATAGACACAGCAACTGCAGCTAGATGATAATAACAGGGTGGGTGGGCTAAGAAAACATAAGTCGTTCCAGGTCAAGATGTTACTTTTAGATGTATGATCTTTCCTTGTGGTTTGACCAGATGTTGTTGAATATTCCTTTACCCTCTTACCCAATCATGTAATGCCAAGGCTTAAAAATCCTCCCTTGTGGTTTTTTTCCTTTATAAACCCCTTTCCCCTAGACCTCGGGGCTGTTCTCTTATCCTGCTAATTTCTGAGAGGTTTGAAGCATGAGCTCCAGCTTGAATAAAGACTCTTGTGTGCTTGCATCAGAGTTGTGGTTCCTGGTGGTCTCTTTGGGAGCTTCTCCATCTGGGTACAGCAGCTGTAAGTATCTGCATTTGTCTCAGTAGGTTGCTGGTAGATCGTCTCTGAGGACAGCCATGCCAGGCTCCTGTCTGCATACACAATATGGCCCCAGTAATAATAGTGTCAGGATTTGGCGTGCACTCATGAGACAGATCCCAAGTTGGGCCAGTCACTGGGTGGCCTTTCCTTCAGTCTCTGCTCCATTTTTGTTCCTGCATTTCCTTTAGACAGGAACAGTTCTGGGTTAAAAATTTTGAAGACAGGTGGGTGTCTCTCTGCCTCAACTGGAGGCCACTTCTATCTACTGGAGGTGGTCTCTTCTGGTTCCATCTCCACACAGTTGGGCACTTCAGCTAATGTCAACCCCATTGAGTTCCAGCAGCATCTCACATCCCAGGTCTTCGGGACATTCTAGAGGTTTCCCCTGAACCACAACACCCACTGCTGCATATTTAGATTCATTCTCCTGGCCCTCTGTGTGTCCCTCTTGTCTCTCTCCATACCTGATCCTGCTCCTCTTTTTCTCCTTCACATTCCCTCTCCCACCCAGTTTCCTCCCTCCACCTGCCCCCATCCCCCCGTGATTATTTTCTTCACCCTTCTAAGTGGGTTTCAGGTATCCACACTTGGGCCTTCCTTCTTGTTAAGCTACCGACGGTCAGTGAGTTTTATCATGTGTATTCTGAGCTTTTTGACTAATAAAATGAAGTAGAAAATATCATCCTGAGTGAAGTAACTCAGATCCAAAAGAGTCATATTTTCTATGTTTTTTCTCATGTACTCCTCACAGCTCACTATATCAAAGTAATCATAATTAGTCTTCATTAAACAGATAGGAAAACTAAGGTCCAGAGATTCAAGTAGTATCATATTACCCATTAGTGACAAAGCAGATCCTATAACTCTCCTCTGTGTCACTCCAGAGACTTTTCCCCCTTTGTCTATCACACAAACAATAACACTAACTAAAAGATATATGAAAATCAGCTAAACCCACTTAGAAACCAAGTTTCTCAAGTGCCAGAGTCATGTCTTCAAACTCTTCTGAGGCCCATGTGTCAGAAACTGTTTTTTTTTTTTTTTTTTTTTTTTGGAACCATATTGAATGTTCTCTGTGAAAGTTGATTTGGAAGTCTACCAATTACTGAAAGAGCCATGCACATGTTCTCTGAGTTGTCTCTATCTGCGTTCCCACCTGAAGAAGTAACCCCAAGCTTTTGTTGTAATAGTGCTGGCTTCCATCAGTAATGGAAGCCTTTAGAGATGAAAGGATGGCCCTGGTGTCTCTTAGGGTACGTTTATTCCTCTCTTCCGGCTTCCAGGTTGCCAGAAAATATATATGGTTTCCAGTTCTCAGGATAAAAGTGAAGGAGTCCAATAAAAAAATAAAAATAAAATCTTGTTCTCATGGGATCATTAGAGATTTCTCCTGAAGAAATCATGGAGTGAAATATAGGATACAAGGCCCTTGTCCACTGTGTACACAGGAAGCAGATACTGTGGAAATGGCGAAGCCTGATCCAATTCAGAGGTGATTCCTGAGGGTGAAAAGCAGGCCAATTTTCCAGGGTCCTCCTGTGATGATGTTTTATCTGAAGGCATATCTTTGCTGCCTTCAAACAGGAACACACACATGAGCATGACTGCATGCACATGCATGCTCGTGCGAACACACACACACACACACACACACAACACACCAGAGAAACCGGCCAGAGTTTTAAATTGTAGAATAGGATTTCAAACCTGATAATGAATTTTGGAGCTCAGAACTCACTGATGTTCATTATCACTGCACTGATTAAGACTTTGAGGTGCAAAGCTGAAAGTCATTTAATACTCTATCAAAAAATGGTCCAAGCCTTTTCATACAAGTGGATACAGGTAGGTAAAGCCTAACTTTGCTACTTCCTATCTCTATGACTTTAGCTTTTGCATGTGGGCTCTCACAACCTTCCCGTCTAGCCCATCTCCATTCCTTTGTGTAAAGAAATGTTCAACACCCTTAGTCATCAGGGAAATGCAGATCATCACTATTTTTAGATTTCATTTTATGCCAGTCAAATTGTCAAAGATCAATAAAACAAATGTCACCTCATTCTGGTAAAGATGTGGAGAAATTCGTTGCTGGTGTGAGTGTAAACTTGTGCAGTCACTATGGAAATCAGTGTAATCGTTCCTTGGGAAGGTGGGAATTGACTTACTTCAAGATCCAGCTATACAACATTTGAATATATACCCAAAGGATGCTTCATTCTACCATAGAGATACTTACCCAACTATTTTTCACTGCTTCTCTATTCATGAGAGTCAGAAATTGGAAATAACCTAGATATCTGTCAACTGAGGAATGGATAATAAAAATGTGGTGCATTTACAAAATTGGATATTTTTCATCATTTTATAAAAGGAAATTATGAAGTTTTCAGGTAAATTGATGGAGCTAGGAAAAAAATCATCCTCACTGAGGTAACACAGATCCCCTCAAACAAACATTGTATATTTTCTCTTGTGTATAGATGTTAGCTATTAAGGCTTTGATAGGTATGCTGCATCCATAGTATATGTTAGGTAACAAGTAAGTGACTACATGGAGAAGAGGATCTCTCAATAAAAGGAAAATAGAATATATACTTATGGAGAGACAGGTGGAAGACTGGAGGGTGAAGATTAAATGAGGAGGAATATGGAAGAGAGGGAGTAAGGGAGAGACAACTAACATTAAGGTCTATTTGAGGAGCCATATGGAAATCTACTAGTGTACACATTTCTTAAAATATGCACATATATGAAATAATATAAATGAAGTAACCTAATAATGCGGGAGAGAATGCACAGACTAGACATTTTTTTGCCACCAAGTGAAACCTCAAGTGCCAGGAATAGGCTTTATGTAATTGAACTGTTGGCCAAAGGGGTCAGATGGAAACTCATAAACAATTCAGTCTATTGTTAAGGTTACTGGTTATTCTCCATAAAGTAATGGTAAGGCTCTATTGTTGAAAACAACACTTACATATGTTATTGAACATGGATGCCTACCTGGAGCCTTCACCCCTACTGATTAGTGTTCATGGTACTGGAAGATACTCTGCACACCGCCATAGAGAAAGGTAACCATCAATCCAGGTACAAACTACACAATCTATACTGGTAATCATTCTGCAAGACACACTGGTGCAATAATGGTACAAACACTGTGGGAGTAACCAACTATTCTCTGATTAACATTAAGGCCCACTCCATAAGATGACACCCATGCCTGGACATATAGGATTTTGCCCCTAACCAAGAAGGTATCTGCAATTGACCCATCTTGTAGAGAAAAAAAATAGTTTACTCCAATACAGTCTCTTAAGGGTAGGACCCATGCCCAGCACTAGATAGCTAAGACAAAATTAGTTCAATGCTATTTTTGTAGACTTTTTGTTTCATATTGTTTCGTTTGGGCTTTTTTTTTCTTTTTGTCTTAGTGGTGTTTTGCTTATATACTATTGTTTCCTATTTTGTCGGGTTTTCTTTATGTCTGAGTGTTTTTGTTTCTTTTTATGTGCTGTATGTTTCTTTTTATTTGAACACACATGCACACACATACACACACGGGCACACACACATGGATGCACATGCTAGCATGCATGTGGGCACACACATACACACACACACACTCACATGTTTGTGCTAAAAATGAATGTAACTTTAAATCTCATTGAACTTCTCAAGAAAAATGGCTGAGTCTTTCTTACTATTGTATCTAGTGCCTAATACTAAGCATTTGATATTCAAAAATTTAAATTAATGTATCAATCAATAGATTACCAAGAGTTCTGTTGAGCTGAATTTCATTTCTGTGTGTACTTAGTGGCGGTGGTTCCTCCCTCTGAAAAAGCCCTAGATCTAGATAGCTATATAGACATCATACAAAAGCGTATGTCATTTACATCAGTTCTCTCCATCTGTATTTAGTAAACTGTCTTTGGAAAGTCAGTCTCAGGTATGCAGTTTTTTGAACCCATGCTCAGCTGTACAGGAATGGGCCTTGGGTTTGTATCATTTTCTATTTGGGCAATAGCTTCTTCACAGCCTGTGTCTAGCTGACTGTTTCATGGGTAGATAATCTCTCTTGTTTTAGACTATATGTGTGCTCTATCATGTAGCACCTGGCCAATGGCACTATTATATCTGTTATAGATAGTAGGAGCATAGAGCACTTTGTTTGCTACATCAGAGGCATAGATGCTGATCTCCAATGAAACCTGACCTTGTTTTATCTCTTTTCTGGGAGTTAATCTTTCCATCTACTGCCTGTGTAAGTCTTCCCTTTCTTGGAAACTCCTGAGTTGAGATCCTAAAGTGGGTTGATTGGCTGCATTGGGTCAGACATTGCTATGCTATTTGCTATATGCTGTGCAGCAGGACACTTTCCTTGGAGATGATAACAGGTGTCACTTCCTGAACAGTTGCCCAAGTTCTTAATAGTTCAAGACATCATGTATGCAAAGAACTGGGGAATTATGAAAGTAATTTAAATTTGTTCTATCTACTTCAAGAGGCTCACAATTTATTAGGTAGTAAAAGTGCATAAATAAATAGTCATCATTTGCTAAATGTCTACTTTATGAAGGTGTTATCCCTCATCACAGAACTAGTGCCAGATAGAGCTAGGTTTCCTTAAACGTTCCTTCTCATATTGCTAAGCACACAGTTACATACAGCTATTAGTTTCTCTAGGAAAGTCCTGGTTTATTAGTATTGTTTCACTGAACTAATATTTTTACTTTTCATTCTCAAAGTGACTCAGTTTAAAAAATAATTAATAAAGCCAGCCTAACTGAGGAATTTGAATCCTCAAATATGCTGTTGTAGGAGTATAAAAAGGGTGTTGTGCAAATTCTAGGTTAAGAAACAATTAGTGTTTCCTTGGTGTGTGTGGTGGTTTGAATGGGAATGGCCCCCATATGCTCATATCTATGAATGTTTGATTTGCAGTTGGTGAAACTGTTTGAGATGGACTAGAATGTTTAGCTTTATTGGAGGAGGTATGTCACTATGGGTGGGCTTTGAGATTTATTTACATTTTTTATTTTCTTTTTTATTGGATATTTTAATTTTTTGCATTTCAAATGTTATACCCTTTCCTCATTTCCCCACCCTAGAACCCCCCTACCCCATGCCCCCTCCTTTTAGCTTTTATACCATTTTAATTACATGCAAGTATTAAGGTCAGTTCTAGATTGAGGGACTAGCAATACAATAGATGCAAATAGTCAAGGAACAAGCAAGACAATAAACACAAATAGTCAAAGAACAAGCAAGGCAATAAACAAAATTCTGTGAGCACTCCTGTGATCACTGTTTCTCAGGATGACCAAAATATCTGAGCCAACTTCCCTGTCCTAGCCCAAATTCATTTTCATGTCTGAAGCCTACTTCCTTGTTCTAGCTTAACATTTAGATTCATGTCTGAAATTACTTCTTTGTTCTATCCTAATGTCAGATACCTGCCTGAAATTACTTCTTTGTTCTAGCCTAACAATAAAAGATAACATTTATTGAATGATTAGTACATGACATGTATGTGCTAAACAATCCATGTAAATTATTTTATTGAATCCTTACATATATGCTGATAGATGAATCTTCAAATTATACCCTTTATACATGGAAAATGTTACAGTTTCAGTTACCAACTTGACATACCTGGAAAAAGCAAACTAATAAATAAACTTCATCAGATTGTCTCATAGGCATGTTTGTGGGGGCATTTCTTCATTGCTAATTTATGCAGGAGAGCTCAGTTTATTGTAGGTGGTTCCATCAGTAGACAGATAGGCTTAGATTGTATAATGAAGGTAGAAGAATATGAGCCGGGAACAAGCCAATAAGCAGTATCCCTTCATGTTGCTAGCTTCAATCCCCAAATCCAGGTTGCTGATTTGAGTTCCTGCCTTGGCTTCAACCAGTGATGTACTATCAATCAGATAAGCCCTTTCCTCCCTCCTCTAGTTGATTTGGGTCTTAGTATATATCACAACAATAGAAAAGCAAACCAGGACAGAAGGAAGTTAAAGTCAAGGGTTAGATAACTTTTAAAAGGTTGTATCATCAGGACAACATGGTTTCAGGATTCAGGCAGAAGAGAATCTAGTTTAAAAGTTCTCGTTGTTACATCCTTCATTATTCTACTTCCAACAATTCCCATGACTCATAACAGAATCCCCACTGTTGCCCATGTACGTTTAATTTTAGTTGATTAATAGTGCTAGTGGCCAAAATTTGTTGAGCATCCATGATGTGCCAGGCAATTTATATAATTTTTTGAATCTTTGTAACAGCTCTGCTGCATTTGTGGGTCTCATTTTATGGATAAGCAATCTGACATGAATAGAAATTAGAATCCATCTCCTAATTGTATCTTCATGTCATTTGAGGTAAAGAAGAATGGTGTAATTCAGATTAGAGCTGGAGAGTACAAGGGCAGTAAATTACTGGATTTCACTGGATAATTTCTGACCTGGCAAGCAGGGCAAGGACCTTTGAGAAATAACACAGATTGTTATCTGTTTGCTTTCTCAGAGGCATCAGCCTTGTCACTCTGGGTAAATTCATTCTTCCCTATGAGTCTGTTTCCTCATTTGTGCAGGAGATACCTTCTGTGTTACACATTTGTCATGAAGATTAAATAAGAAAGTGCATGCATAGCATGTAGTCTAACATTCTTTCCTTAACTATAGTTACATCTCCTGCTTTTCTTTAGATAGCTGGCAGTTTTGGCATTGCAGTAATCACCACTGACATTTAGTAATGTGCAATTTTTGCTACATCAGAATTTGGATAAATTGGGAAACTAAGCTGGAGTAATTTTGTACTCAAGTTTTTTTCTTTTGAAAAATTCATGCATTCTATTCTCTGGCTGTTTATCTGGAAATTCAAACCCTTCAAATAATTAATACATCTCAGAAATTTCAAAATTTGACTTTTTTTCTTACTTTTTACTTTTAATAACATGTGCCCAAGAGGAGGGGGGACAGAACTACTAATGGTGATACACTGAACAATACGTTTTTGTTTTTTACTACCCTTAATTCTCAGCTTACTTACTTCAAAAGTAACCATAGCAATTATTTCTTGTGTCTCTCAAGAAATATTCTATTCAACCATGTTTGCATAATGCTTATTATCCTTCTATTTTTCAATGTCTTGATTGTGTTTTAAAAATCATTTAATAGTGAATCTTGGCCATTTTATATTTACGTATGAATAGGTTTTTTTGCTCTCATTATTTTTGTTTGTTAGTCTTGAGAAAGGGTTTCACTACATAGCTTAGGCTGGTCTCAAATTTATGGTCTATAGGCCCCTGACTCTCAAGTGCTAGGACTATAAGCATGTGCATCCATGTCTTGTATTAGTTGTCATTTTTTTTTTTTTTTTTTGGTTTTTCGAGACAGGGTTTCTCTGTGTAGCCCGGGCTGTCCTGGAACTCACTCTGTAGACCAGGCTGGCCTCGAACTCAGAAATCCGCCTGCCTCTGCCTCCCAAGTGCTGGGATTAAAGGCGTGCGCCACCACCGCCCGGCTTAGTTGTCATTTTTAAAGGCTTTGGTATATTGAAACATATGGATATCCAGTAATTTATAGAAATGATCTCAAAGTCAATTACAGCAGTTTGCAAACACATACATCATTGTTCACATGCATGTAGTCACAGGATAAGTGACTATTATGAGAATCACCAGATCCCACTCACACATGTATACATTTTCAAGGTTGATGAATGACCAACGTGTATTAGTTTAGTTAGCAATAATGAACAAGGATGCCTCTTTACAAACTGGACTAACACTTTATAGTTTTATCACTTTCAAATATATTTTGAAAAATGTTAATTTGATTATTGTAGCTTTTTATATATATATGCATGTATTCATTGTCTATATATATGTTACAGATAATTCAAGGTATTTGTTTTATTGTGTAAAATTTCTTTATATGTTGAGACTTCAGTTTTTATTGGTTCTTTGTGAATTTCGCATCATGCACTCCAATCCCACTCATCTTCCCATTCTTTTATATCTGCTCCTTGCCCTTACAACCTCTCTTCTAAGAGAAAAAAAATAATAATTCTCAAACATGGAAGCTGTGGTGTATCACAAAAGATACTCTTGATCAAACATAATTTTATATTTTAAAATTTAAAATCCAGCTGTTGTCCCACTCCTGGTTCCCCTCCCACAGTTCCTCATCCTTCCTCTCTCCTGTCTCTGAGAGGGTGCTCCCCTCCACCAGGCCTCCCCTCCCTGGGGCCTCAAATTTTTTAGGCTCATCTCCCACTGTGGCCAAACCAGGCAGACCTCTGCTATATATGTGCCAGGGGCCTTGGACCAGCTTGTGTATGCTGCCTGGTTGGTGGCTCAGTGTCTGGGAGGTCAAAGGGGTCCAGGTTAGTTGAGACTGCTGGTCTTCCTATGGGGTTGCCCTCCTTTTCAGCATCTTCTATTATTCCCCTAATTCAACCACAGGGGATCCCTTACTTCAATGGTAGGATGTACATATCTGTGTCTGACTAAGTCAGCTGCTAGTAGGGCCTCTCAGAAGACAGCTATGCTAGGCTCCTGTCTGTAAGCACATCAGTAATAGTGTCAGGCCTTGGGGCCTCCCCTTGAGCTGGATCCCTAGTTGGGCCAGTCACTGGACGAAAGCCCTCAGTCTCTTCTCCATTTTTGTCCCTGCAGTTCTTTTAAACAGGAACACTTCTGGGTCAGAAGTTTTGACTGTGGGATGGCAACCCCATCCCTCCTCTTGAGACCCTGTCTATCTACTGGAGGTGGACTCTTCAAGTTCCCTCTCTGCCCTGTTGAGTACTCCCATTGAGTCCTGAGAGTCTCTCACCTCCCAGGTCTCTAGTACTTTCTAGAGGGTCTCTCCACCTCCTACTTCTGAGGCTGCATATTTCCATTCATTCTGCTGGCCCTCTGGGCTTCTCTCCTGTCTCTCCCGCCCCTACACCATTCCTGATCCTGTTCTTCTTTTCCCATTTCCCTCCCATCTCCTGCCCAAATCCCTCCCTTCCCTGCCTCCTGTGATTATTTTCTTCCCCCTACTAAGTGGGATTGAAGCATGTATTTGGCTTATATCTACCTATTAGTGACTACATATCATACATATCCTTTTGGGTCTGGGTTACTTACTCAGGATGATATTTTCTAGTTCCATTCATTTGCCTGTAAAATTTATGATGTCCTTGTTTTTAATGGTTGAGTAGTATTCCATTGTGTAAATGAACCATAGACTAGCACCATTTGTTGAAGATGTTTTCTTTTTTCCATTGTATGTTTTTTGCTTCTTTGTCAAAGATCAAATATCTATAAGTATGTGGGTTTATTTCTGGGTCTTCAATTCTATTCTATTGATCTTCCTGCCTGTCTCTGTACCAAGACCACACAGTTTTTATCACTATTGCTCTGTAGTACAGCTTGAAGTCAGGAAGAGTGATAATCCCAGAACTTCTTTATTGTTAAGAATTGTTTTTGCTATCCTGGGCTTTTTTGTTTTTCCATAAGAAATTGAGAATATCTTGTTCTATGTCTATGAAGAACTATGTTGGAATCCTGATTGGGATTGCAATGAATCTGTAGATTACTTTTGGTAGGATGTCCATTTTTACTATGTTAATCCAACCAATCCATGTTGCTCAAACATCTTTACTCTCAAATTTTATTATAAAGAGTTATTGTTGCAGTTCATGGCTTCTGGCTTCTGCTCCACTATCAATACTAGATCCTCAGTGGGGCTCCTCTCCCTTATCCTGTGTCATGGAGATCCTGCCACTTTGGGTTTGTAGGACTGGTCCCTTCACACATCCCAGCAGTTCATAGATAGGGAACATGTTTAGGTGGACCAATTCAGAGCCTTGGATCTGGACCTAGGTGGAAACTGTGAGTTGGTCAGACCCACCATCTCTCCTGTGTCCTCACTACCAGAGCCAACTCTACTGTGCTGACCAGGCAAGGTGCTGAGCTACTCTCCTGAACACTATAGCAGGTGAGGGATGGAGCCATCTCTCCCATACTCACTCTACTGCAGCTAGCTCTCCCATGCTGACCACGTGAAGGGAGGGCATGGTCAGCTCAGCATGATGCTTGGATGTCAACATGGCCTTAGGAGGCAGCAGCCCAGACCACAAACACCTGCATGAACTTCGGTAGTAAGTAACACAGGAAGTCAACATAGACCCTGGCTGTGATAAGGCCATGGACCCAGACATGACCCCAGTTGTAACCATATGTTACCATAGCTTCAGGTGGCAGCAAAGACTACTCATATTAGTGTGCCCCCTTGTGGCAGCATGGCCTTCAGACATCCATATGGTCTCAGATGGGAGCTCATATCAGTGACATCCCATGGCCTTTGGTGGTAACTCAGGTCAAGAACACAGACTCTAGCTGCAGCAGGACTATGGACCCAAAAAAGGCCCTCAGTGGAAACCTGAAGCCAGATGTCACCATGGACTCAAGTGACAGTGTAGGCCACTGATATCTGTTTGACTCCTACACCCCCATGTCAGGATAGCCCTGGACATCAACACGATCTCAGGCATAAGCCTGGACCACTGACATCCAGATGTTCTTTGGTGTCAACACGGGCCGGGCCACAGCTATCAGCGCAAACACCAACTCTGGTAGGGCCAACAACCACAGACATTCCCCTGGCTGGTTGCCTGGGCCTGGAAGTCACCATGAGTCCGTGTGTTTGCTCATGTTCTGCATATCTACCTGCTTCTCACCACTGTCATGCCACCAGTTTCACTTCTTTTCACAGTGTACTAACCAATCAGCTTCACTTTCTCTCTCTTCTTTCTGCCATAGACACCCTCTTCCTCATCTCTCCATCTTCTGAATATTGCTCATGTAGTGCCATCGCAGGGCCCAGGGGTGACACTTGGCTGGAGAGAATTTAGATTCTTCGTCACATATTTTGAAACTATTTTATCTGACGTTGTTTGCCTCATTTGTAGTATATTGGTACATGAAGAAATTTGACATTCACCCTAGCTACTCATCATTCTCTCTCTCTCTCTTCTGGCTGCCCCTGAGTGCTGGGTAAGGGATGGGTGCAGTGCTTGGCTGTTGATAATTTAGATTCTTTGTTATATATTTAGAAAATATTTTCTCTGAATTTGTTTGTGTCATTCACAGTATATTGGTACATTGAAAACTTTAACATTCACTCTAGCTACTCATTGTTTCTTCTTAATGACTTTGTGGCAATGTGTCAGGCTTATTTCTGAAAATGTAGAAAATAAGTCTCTCTTGTTTACTTCTGTTCTGGTTTTGTATCATTAAAGAAATTGCTTATTATTGTTTTGTCCATCTGGTATTTTATTTTGCTATGGGTAATAAGACAAATATACAATCACATTTTCCCCCAAAGACTAATTTATGATAATAAATAAATAAAGCCTACAAACTTTATTGTAATTCAATTATTCCTATTGATTTGACATGCTTCATTCACAAGAAATCAATTTTAAAAACATATCTGGGCCTGATGAGATGGATCAATGGATAAAAGTGGTTGTTCAATCCTAGGACCCACATGTAGAAGGAGACAACTCACTACCCCAAGTTGTCTTTTGATATATACATGTATGTCATGGTTTACATATGCTAAAACACATACTATGTGTGTGTGTGTGTATATATATATATATATATATATATATATATATATATATATATATATTTATTTCTCATGTCTCATTTTTAAAAAGTCCTTGAGAAGATGGACATGAAATGCAGATAGCTACCATATAAGATGGTACAAAGACACTAGTGCAACTGAGAAAAGTCCCCAGCACTTTTGTGTAGGTGATAAGCACTTGCCAATATCCATTGCCAACATCCGTATATGTTACTTGATATATAGTCTACTTTCAGTTTTTAAATATATGACTATACAAACACACCCTAAAAGTTATTTATAGGATTTGAATAAAAAATGTCAACCTTGGTTTCCCTGGAATGCTGCTAATGATTGCACAATGATCTTTATTTTGTTTCTTGCATTGTTCAGTTTTTTTATTTTTTCATTATGTCTTGCACTGAATATTTACCGCTAGTATGACAAGAAGAAATAATATTTTTAAAAAATGAGTTGATAGCATATTTTGGGCAGTTAACTTCTGGGGCTGGAGAGATGGCTCAGCGATAAGAGAGAGCACTTGTTGCTCTTGAATAAGACCTGGCTTTGGTTCCCAGCACTCACAAGGTGGCTCACAACTGTCTTTAGCTCCAGGTCTTCTGTCCTCTGTAGGTAACATAACTGCATATAGTACACACATATAAATCCAGACAGAATACTCATAAACAACAAATAAAATATGTTTTAAAAGTGATGCAAATTGGGAATGTAATAGTGGTGTTCATGAAAGCATGAAGGAAAGATATATATCAGTTACATAATCAAACTAGGCTAAGGGATGTAATGAGCTGCTCTTCAAATACTTAGTTGCTAAACATAAAAAAAATAATTTTACTTCTGCCTTATAATGCAACTGATGCTAAGGGCTGATGAGAGCTGTTGAATGCTGTAGGTTTTAGAGGACAAGCATGGAAGGTTATAGTGACTTCTATCACATTTCATTGGTTAGTGATCAGTCACATGATAACATTGAGCTGCAAAGATGTCTAGGAAATGTACTCTACCTCTGTACCTGGGTGTGGGGTGAGGTTTTATGGGGAGGGGTGGGGAACAATGGTTATCTTCTCAAGGACTTAAAAATTGAGACAGGTTATGTATTGCTAGCTGTCCTGAAACTTGCTATTGTAAGCAGGCTGATCTTGAATTCACAAAGATTCCCATTTCTGCTTCTAATGTGCATCATCTGCTCTACTGCAAGGTCATTTTTGAAACTGTTGAGAATATTCAGATTGTCCCTGACTAATCAGAGAGGAAGGTTACCTGTATACCCATGATTCCTTTTGAAAATACCTGTTTATATATTTTATGCATATGAGTATTTTGTCTGAATATGTGCCTGTGCACTTCATGCCTGGTACACATGGAGTACAAAAAAAGGCATTGGAAACCCTGGGATTGGTGTTACAGATTATGGTTATGCTCCTTTGTGTGTGTGCTAGGAATCAAACTTGAGTCCTCTTCAATAGTGGGAAGTACTCTTTTGTTTGTTTCTAAACTTAATTTATTATTATTTTTATTTTATGTGCATGTATGTATGTACAAAGGTGTCAGATTCCCTGGAAGTAGAGGTATACACAGTTGAGAGCTGCCATATGGGTGCAGGGAATTGAACCTCAGTCCTCTGGAAGAGCAATCAGCATTCTTAATCACTGAACCACCTCTCCAGCCCTTTTCACTACCCATGATTATACACAAAATTTTTGTTATGTAGTTTGCACTGTGTAGTATTTATGTACTGGGCCTTTGCTAATATATTGTTAACTCTTCAGATTCTTATTCTACATTGTTTTTCTACTATAGCTGGGTTCCTTCTATCATTTATCACAGTATGCTCTTGGTCCATGTTGAATGCTGTTTGCTTTGCATACACTCTGATCAATTGTTTCAATTTCTTCATATGTTTAAGACTCCATCTACCTCTGGGTTCTTGTTTTGACATGATGCTATGATGTTGCTGTCTCAAAAGGATACTGAGCTTTCTTATATGAGCTGATTTCTTCATAGACAATGATGTGATGATTGCAACTGCCTAGGGTTTTAGAGTATGATTAATGAATTATTTGCTCTACAGTTCATGCTGTCACTTGCCAAGTATTCTTTAATACCTCAAAATTTCATACGGAAGCTGATAGGGTTACATAGTCTGATCTGATACATCTTATCTGGAAAGGATTACTGATCATTTACTGATCATGGTGTTAGACAACTCTCTAATTTTGCCAGCTATTTACTCAAATGGAATGGATTTGTCTGCTTTTGTTCTCCCCGTCTGGACATTAAAGTGCAACTTTTTCATTCACAGTGAGTTTTATATGCAGTGTTTTAAATATACCCTTTAACTTAGCATTTTCTTTTCATTGTTCATAGTTTGTTATCCAGTAAGCTTCCAGAAACACAAAACACCTTGCGTATCTGGCCAATTGCATAGCTGTCTTCAAAATAATATTATCGTCCTGATTATGAAAAATATTGCATAAAAACCACAGACTTTGGAACCCAATCAGAGATCTAGCACTTACTCAAACTTTTACCTTCGTTGAAGAGTCCCTAAAATTTTTAGAGGTAACTATTATTTTCCATTTGAGATAAAAGAAAATGGAGGACCAAATAATTTGTTCTCCTGTACAGGGTCAAAGCCATGGAGTGGCAGCACAAGAATTAGAACCTGGGTTTTCTGTACACTTTACTACTACCAAATTCTGTGTCTATATGCAATCATTAGAGGAAAATTGAACAGAAAAGGGAGTAACAAAGAAAACAAGAATAAAATGAATACAGACTATCTTTACATATAAATGTCCATTATAGTTAGTGTATCTTCTCCAAGCCTTAATTCCTGCTAATGCAAAGGTAGATTTTAATAGGTAACATGGTTTATTCATTGAGATACATACTGCTTTTACCATTTAACCTTTTAACAACTTTATTTATTAATTCATTTGTGTGTGTATGTTGTGTGTGTGTGTGTGTGTGTGATGTTTGTAGATGTCAGAGGACAAATTGCAAGTGGAGGTTATCTCTTATCTCTTTCTGCCACGTGAGTTCCAGAAATTGAACTCAGGTCATCAGGTTTGGAGGCAAGAAATCTTGCATTTTCAATATTTAGCCTGTTATGAGAATATTTTCAAGTGATTAAATTTTGTTGAAAACACTTCATATTTACATATCATTCAACTGTATTATACATCATTTAATCAGTCCCCAGTCTCTTAGTACTAAATATTTTACTGCTTTTAGCTTTTGCTGTTAGAAAAAGTAAATAAACAATGACCATTAATTTAAACATATGCACATTTTAAGGTCCTTGTTAAACATAACATTCTTGATAAATATATGTTTTATTTAGTCATAATGAACTTTAATATACCTTATAATTGATTCTACTCAATACTACAGTCATTTATTTATAGGGCTACTGGATATAAAATAGATTTAGATATTTGGAAGTTATTGTCTTCTTTCTTATATAAAAGCTATGTTTCAGGGATAAAGGGAGGAATAAAGAAGGGGATAGGCTTCAACGTTATCAGATTCGAAAGGCCTTCTTAACCTTGGTGTATGTGATGTGAGGCTGGCTAGTGTCTATAATAGTATATGCCAACAGGAAGGCAAGCTTACTGGTTATGTGCTCTAGAAATTCTGTCTACTGTATTTTACATAGACACAATGTTTGGGATTGACATTGAATAAGGAAGAAAAGTACAGATAAGTGGGCTTTTAGAGTCTTTTTTGGCCAAGACATTGCATTTAAAAGACTATCCATTGGAAGTTATCATTGAATTTCCCCACACAACATTCTCTCAACAAGATTAAGTACTTTTATCCATATTTAATAGAACATAACAATAACAGCAGTGCAAGATTTCTAAACTCATACCGTGGCACAGCCATTGTGCTAAGCTCTTTGCATGCAATTTGCCTTAATCTTTGGAAGAACATGCTGTTTAACAGGTGCTACATTTCATGGATGAAGACAAAGAGGCATGACAATTTAAAACAACTTATTTAAAGTCACAAATTTAGCACCTGGTAAAATAAGATTCAAACCAAGTTAGTAAAAATCCAGAATGATTGAAATGGCTAATGTTCTTGTTTAAAGCCCTTCAGAGAAGAAGTAATCAAGTTGGAAACCATGTCTCAGTGTTCAGCAAGCTTTCCTCTTCCAAGGATGTACTATGCCCATTTGGCAATTTCAGTCTCCTTGTGAAGTACTTAATACTGTTAGGAGTTTCTCTAACACAGTTCAGATTCATTCAAAAAAACATGGTGGCAAATCACTGGCCTCATCCTTGCCCCTCCCACCCTCTGTGTCTGTGTGTGTGTGTGTGTGTGTGTGTGTGTGTGTGTGTTTGAACCGGTGAGGTCAAGTATTTCTCATAGACACACTTTTACAAGTGAAGGGGTAGAGGCACTGAGACATAATGTGACTTGTCTGGGAACATACAGAGGTTGCAATGCTCTCTCTATGGGTTGCATGCAATGCCATAAACTAAGCATTCAGTAAATAATCACAAAATTTAGCAATGATAATATCGTTTTGCTATCATAGAGCCATGGATTCTTCTATATTAATAATTCTTAGGTATTCAAATAACGTCTGTTAGAGGAGCCATTCATTGTCTTGCTAGAATAAATACTACTTGGGAAGTTTGTAAATCTAGATTATAATTTGCATGAAGAATGGCCCTGTCCTACTTTGCTTTCTATTGCTGTGATAAACACCGTGTCAAAAGTCAACTTGGGGAAGAAAGAGTTTTTCATCTTAGAGCTTACAGCTCACCACGAAGGGAATTCTTAGCCTGAACCTGGAAATAGTACCTGAAGCAAGGCCTTGGAGTACTGCTGCTTACTTATTTTCTTCCCACAGTTTGCTCACCTTACTTTCTTATGCCACTCAGGACCACCTGCCCAGAGTGACAGTCCCCACAGTGGCCTAACACATCAAACATTAATCAAGAAAATGCCCATAAGCATACATATAGTCAATCTGATGAAGACAATCCCTCAGTTATAGTTCCTCTTTCAAGATGACACTAGTTTGCTCCAAGTTGACAAAACAAGAAAAACAATAACTACAAAAACTAATCAGTACTGGCCTCTCAGGAAGTAGCTGATATGCTGAAGGAAGTTGGCTCAATTCTGAGATTCCTAGAATTGTGTCCAAGCTCCAAAGGTTTCTAAATTGTCTTCACTCAATCTATCTTACACATTTTTGATAAGCAGGAGGAACTTCTTTTACAGAAACCCTATTCTTGGATATGTCTGATTCAACATGCTGTGAAGCAATAAACGTACTAATCCCCACTATTTTAAGTGTTTAATAGCAAAAGCCTCTAGCAGTCTAGGAAAGTTATCCCTGCAGAATGTGCTGACATAGTCGAAGGGAATTAAATGGGACATCATGCCTCGTGTATTTCACATCCTGCATGTTTTATTCATCCTTGCCTGACTGTATGAATGGGCAATTTCCCTTCTGGAAGAAGCAGTGCTCTAGTAACAGAATTATAATTTTCTAAGGAGCATTATTGGCCATGTTTGGAAATGATAGGTCATTTGCCTGGAGAATTTAATAGCTTCCTGGCACAGTATTTTCTTACCAGTAAAAATATGGTATGGAGTCTAACTTGATTCCTCTATGAACAAGTAATGCAAGACTTTCCAGGATGCACAACTTTTGACACTGCAGCATGACATCATTGTCATCTACAAAGTGAACTTGAGAATTGTAAATCAGGTTGCAATTGAATTGTAAAACAATCTCATGATGTTTTAGATAAGCTTAGAAATTTTAAGTATTATGCAGACCAACGCATGCTTGTCAGTCCTTCAGTATGAAAACTATATAATGGGAAAACTGAACCTATTAACATCTCTGTAGTAGAGAAGAGTTCTAGTCTAAGTATCAGATCACTACTGTGTGTGATCTTCTTACTGAGAAACAAAGAAAGTTATGCCTTTCTTAAAAAGGCATAATGACAAAAGAAGGCTTATTTTGCTATCCTTTTCCTTTATCACCAAGTACCTATTAATGTTCTGTGGCTAACAACAAAGTATGTAGGTAATGAAACCTCATTTCTGTTATATCTACATTTATTGTTTTCTAGCATTATTAAAATTAGTACAGCACTAACCATGAATTACATGAAAAGATCACAAAACTACAACGTATGAGACTATTTTAGTAACTTCTAAGCTCAAAACACTCATATAAGAAAGGGACTGTCATTCCTGTATGACTATTATCATGAGCATTTTACAGACAAAGAAATTAAGCCTGGAAAAGTTACTTTTCTCAAGGCTAGACAGCATAGTGGAAAAGATGATTATTGAAGTGAAGCAGCTTAATTCCACAATCTCTGCCCTTTTCATCATGAATTTAGTTTTCCTTTGGTAGAATTTTGTTGTATTTTAAGGTGATTTAATTTAGTTTTAAATTCAGGCACATTTGTTGACTGTATAACACTTGTAACTATTTTGAATCATAATACAGTTATACCATTGATTGTCATGGCTATGTAGGACTGTTGGTCACGTCTGTCCTTTGGAAGTTTGCATGGAACCTCTGATATCATGAGTACTAGTCTTCAGGAAGGAAGATTTTAGGTCATTTCCAACTTGGGTCCCTGAGCTCTGTGTCTGAAGTGCATGGTGTCATTAGCAATAGGGGTATACCTCCCACTTCTGGGGTGGGGAAGACCATGAATATGGATTTAAGGCAAGAAACTCCTAGCTAGACTACTTGTCATTAAAGGCAGATATCAATTATATGAGAAATGCATATATCATGCACTGGGAATGAGTTTTGGGCCTTTTATTAGGAAAGAAAAGTCACTACTTTTGTTTTACAATTACTATATATATTATTATCATCTGAGCATTCAGTCTCTTAATGTCATGTCTTCCAAAGTCTTCCTATTATATAACTATTAAAATGAAAGACTTTGAGATAAACCAAATCATTTTGAGAATGTATAAAATGAGTCCTAGCATGTAACAATGTATTTCATATTTATAATCTTTTATTCAATAATGTAGAAAGATGTAGATTTTTATTATATTTTCTAAACTGACATAAGTGTTATAGATATTAAGTCTGATATTTAGTTACATAGTGATGTTTATTCATGTAATTGCTGTCCAGGGTAATTAATCACTTGTCTAGGTAGCTAAAGCTACATATTTTAAAACCACAAATCCATGTTAGCTATTTGATAGATAAATCATGTCCTGGAGAGAATGAGTTTAAGAATTCAAAAAACTGAATGGGTTTATTCAATATACAATAAAATATTCCTAGAAGCTCAAAATTGCAAATTGCAGTCTTTTCTAAAGACTTCTAAAATGAGTTATTGATTGTTGAATGTAGTGTATATGTCACATAGTTAATTTTATAATAAAGTTACCTACATCCTGGATAAATGGACAACTATTCTCTCCTCTGAATTCAAGAATGTTATCACTTTTAAACAAAAGTCACTTGCATATATAAAACAAAGACAATTATCCTTACACTCAGTATTATTATAGATCCTGAAAGCTAAATCAGAAATTTCTAGCAGGACTAGTTCATGTTATTTCCAGTTACTTCACTGTCCAGTGGTATTTAGGGCTTCTTATCAGTCTGTCCTGTCTGGTCACATTTAACTCTGTACTTTCTCTTTTTGAAATATTAAGCTTGTAATATTTTATTAGCTATACTTAAAATGCCTGAATAAATTACAGGGCATATACATTTTTCATGAGGCTTTTAAGCCATAGTTAACATAATACAATAATCAAGGGTGTATCTATACAATAACTGGTTAAATATTGGATGAAAAAAATGAGAGCAATGATAGGAACTTTGAGGTAACTGGGAGTTTGATAACTCCTTCCTTTCAGAGAGCAGTATTTAGGGAGAACATAAACAAGTGACAGAACCGGCCTCCTGTACAAACAAGCAGCTCCACAGAGCGGACCCTAAAGAGAAGAGCCTCCATATGAGTAGGAAGAAGTGCTGCTAACTTCTTGTTTAGTAATAGTCACAGATAGCCAATGACTTAGATTGAGTAAAGGAGCTAAATTCTCCCATACACAAAGAGGAAACCAAATGAACTCTATGCTTACAATAGTGAACAGAGGAAAAGGGTAGAGTCCTTCACCTTGGCTCCTGCAAATGGTTACAACCCTACATAATATGGGTAGAAGGAGGTAGGTTGTTGAATAGATACGTTAAGCTCAGTGGGAAAGAAAAAATAGGTGGGAAGAGATGAGAAGCAGAAACCAAAAGAAGGTCAAAAGGCCACATACTGGTTAATCTTTTCATTTAAAATAATGTATTAGGGTTTAAATAGACGGCTCAGCAAATAAGAGCACCTATTGCTCTTCCAGGATCTCAGCTGAATTTAAAAGACCAACATGGCAATTCACAACTGTCTATAACTATTCCAGAGAATCTGACAGTCATTTCTAGCCTCTGTAGGCATCAGGCACATATGTGGTACACAGACACAGATGTAGGCGAAATAGCCACACATAAAATAATATTTTGAAGTGTATTAACGTGGATTAGCAAAATAAGAAGTTGGTTGTTTGGGGTGGGGAGAGTAAGTACGATAAGAAAATATCAATAATGTTTAAAACCACACATTTAGAAGAAAAAAGGAATATAATTATACAGATGTTATAATGGTTATAAAAATATAATTAAACGTATGGCAATAATTTTGAAAGTTTAAAAGTGAATAATCTCTTAGGAAAATACATAAGTGGCAAAAGACATATTTCCATAAGAAAATAAGCATTAATGAAAGTGAATTGATATTCATATTCTTACTTATTCTTCTTGACTATAACCTTGTTCATAATGGTCAACTTATAAAATCAGACAGCATTCATCAACAAACAAATGAAGAAAACAAGGTATACATATACAATAGAGTTTTAGCCATAAAAATAATGAAATTACTTTATTTGCTGAAAATAGATGCAATCAGATCTTCATATTAAATGTAATAAGGCAGACTCAGAAAGACAAATATTACATGTTTCTCTCATTTGTGCATCCTAGATTGTGGTGTGTGTGTGTGGTGTGTGTGTGTGTGTGTGTGTGTGTGTATGTGTGTTGAAAGCAGTAGGGAAAGTGAGGGAGGGAAAGAGACCAGTGGAACTAGGAAGAGACTAGGGGATGCTTCCTGTTAAGCTTATCCAGCAATCAAGTATACACATATACACATGTAACATAGATACATGTCACAGGTAATGTTTCCAATTAGTGATGTTAGGGAAGTATCATCAAACACATGACTTAAATAGAATGAATAATGCATATGGAGGAAAATGAAATTAAAATCTTCATTACACATAATACAAAAACAACAGAAGGAAACTTCTTATGACCACAGGATTTTTTTCTTTTATTTCTTCCTCCCCATTTTCTTCCGTCACTGCCCTTTCCCTTCCTCCTATCCCTCCCCTTACCTCCTCTCTCTTCCTTCCTTTTTTTCCTTTTCTGTTTTTTTTTTTTTTTTATGGTCTC